>JABJWA020000040.1:0-68070 GCA_020352615.2 Yoshiicerus persimilis
TGGTTCAGTTTCTCTTGTTACTGATTTATGCGAGTCTTTGTTATTTTTGCTTGACTACAAAACTGACATTTTTCAAAATCATTAGAAGATAATTTTGGAATTAATCCTAAACCGCTCATATTAGATATAATTCGTTTGTTTACGTGACAGAGTCGTGCATGCCAAATATTAAAATCACACAGCATATAAGCAGAAGAAGAAATTTTATTCATATCAATATTCAATTTAAACATGCCATCAGTGGCGTACCCTTTCCAATAAAAACCCCATTTTTAGTAATAGAGTACATATCAGCAGCTATAATCTGTTCAAACCCAGCCTTATTTAAAAGAAACCCAGAGAAACAAGATTCTTCCTAATCTTTGGAGTGTGCATTACATCCTTCAATATCAGAGTCTTCTCGGAGGTAAACTTCAGCTCCACGTCTCTGATTCCAGCAACTTCAGTGGTGTGAGAATCTCCCAGCAGCACCTTCTGATCTTCAGCAGTAGTGTATGTATTAAACATAGCACGGTCAAAGCAGACATGGCAGAGAGGCGCCAGTGTCCATCCACCATCCATCAGATTCCCCCAACCATATTGATTTCAGTTATCATAGCGGTGTACGGCTGCTCCTCAGTTGTTAAGTGAGCCTGAGCCGGTCTGTTAGATCTGTTCCTGCACTTGCGTGCCATATGACCGGGTTGTCCGCAATTGTAGCAATTGAACGGTTGAGCCGTGTCACTCTTTGGTGGTTGCTGATTTTGGGCCTTTGGGGGGTTCCCATTCTTATTCCGATTGGAATTCTTATTTGCAAGGCGGTTCTGATTCTTAAATGTTTGCCATTAGGCTTCAGAACAGCACCTACAAATTTCTTTTTAGTGTTGTTGTTCGAGACAGCAAACACCTCTTCTTTTAGGTCTTGTTTCCTCGCTTCTTCTTCAATCCGAAGGCGAGTAATCAGACTTTCAAGAGAAAACTCCTTAGTTTTATGCCTAAGGGTATTCTTGAAGTCCTTCCAGGCAGGAGGCAGTTTATCAATAACAACAGCAATTTGAAATTGTTTGGGTAGCTTCATACCTTCAGCATAAATTTTGTGAGCTATCTTTGAATTTCATGAGATTGAGCCTCCACGGATTTGTCATCAGTCATCTTGTAGTTCAGGTATCGGCTGACAGCATACTTCTTTGATCCAGCCTCTTCAGTATCATATTTTTTCTGCAAGCGCATCCCAAACCTGTTTAGCAGTATCGTAGAGCCTGTACAGATCGTACAGATCATCTCCGAGTCCATTAAGAATATAATTCTTACATAGATAATCATATCTTTCCAGAGGGCGATGTCTATGTTGGCCTGTTTCACCATCTCAGCATGTTTATCCTTCTCAGTAGGATCAGTCGTATCTGCGGGAGCAGACGTGCCTGTATCCATAGGACTCTTACCGTTATTATTCGATCCGCTTGGAATCGAAATTCTCCGGTATCACTGGTATGTCCCTCCTTCAAGACATTGGCAACTTTTTCGTGGTTAGAAAAATAACATCTTTTGTTGCCAGCGTTTGAAGTGACTGTCATGAAACCGAAACGGCTTATTAAAGTCAACAGTTGTTCCAGACGCGGTAATTTCTTCGGTAGTCATGGTGTTTTAGAAACGTCTTAAAATTGTTGTTTTCGAGTTTAGAAAGAGTACCTTTAAAAATTCAGAAATTTACCACCGAAGATATTACCGGGTTGAGTCACGACCAGGTCGCTCTCTTTAAGACGTTTCGCGGCACTACCCGAGTTTGTGCAAGGTAGACTAACAACCGCGCCGCCTCCAGGATAAAACAGCCCAGTTCACCTGTTCGATTACGTACTGCACCGTAAGTAATCGTTCGAGAATTTACACCCTCAATATGGTATTAAACCACTCTGTATGGTACGAAGACCACTCGAAACCGAAGGGACAGAAAGGAGTAGAAAGAGAAGAAGGACTCGTCAACACAAGTCGAAGGAGGGAGAAGAGAGGAAAAGCACAGGAAGCATCAACTGTGATTTTCGGGGTGAGGAATAAGTGAGGCCGAGCTCTCCTTTTATAGGGAGAGTTCGTAACAAATCCGACGTGATTTTTGGGATTAAGTTAAGCGGATTAACTTAATCTTTAAGCACGCGGATTGGATCAACGAATGGATATATCCGAAAGGACTTCCGGATATTCTGTTGGATCGGATCGGAATGAAGCTTATCATTATCCGTAGAGCGCTTTCAGATAATTATTAAATTAATAAAAAATTAATTTAACAATTTCAGGTGACAAAAAAATATATTCTTTTTTTGACCCGGACCCAAGCCCAGCCCAGCCCGGCCGGACGGACGGCGGCGTCGTCGTCGTCGCGCGTGTGATATATATATATTTTCGTAAGCGCTCACCCGTTCGCAAAAGTGGGTACCCCAAGGGCACACCCTTGGAGGTCACCCCCCACTTATATAAACACTACTAGTGGGTATGTCCTATCCAATGTGGGACATTTTTCAATTCATACCAACACTAGTTCTTTCCCAAGGGACATGTGTTTATTCTTTCCAACTTCCACTCATATTCACTAGTGTTCCAACAATCCCCCACTTGAATTTAAAAATGGTTTCGAGAAATAACGCCAAAGACGTCTCAGTAAGGTTGCTAGTAAACAAAGGTGTCGCCTACAACTTGAACCTTTGCATAGCGGATACTATTCCGATTTAACAAGAGTTGCCTACAACATTGAACTCTATCTCAGACATAGAACCCACACACAAACCTTTTCATAAGGTGTATTCTAAAGCCCGTGCGTTTATGGCCCTGCACGTCTATCCCGGTTTTAACGAACGCTCTAGGAATTCTGCCTCGAAATTCCATAGGAACCGGCCTCAGTTCCACATCCGTATAGGTGAGTCTATCAAGGGTACTCCTGTAGCTATGTACCCCACTCAATATAGAGTATAGATCTCATTAAGAGTTTCTATTATCTCATCCTTCTTTCACTGCAGGATCATGCTTCCTTAATCTTATCATAGCATGTTCTATCACTTCATGACTTGTTATTACCCATTGAACCTAAGTCTTGGGATCTCCAGTCATGTAGGTCGGGTTACCATCATTTAGTGATCTATAGGCATTAGTCCCATCCTACTGGATGTACTTTGGACTTTCTCTCTAGTTAGTCCTTTCGTCAAAGGATCAGCTAAGTTTTCAGTCGTACGTACAAAATCAACTATAACCGCTCCATTAGAGAGAAATTCTCTAATCGTGCTGTGTTTTCGCCTTATCTGTCGTTTCTTACCATTGTAATAACGATTCTTAATCTTAGCGATAGCCGCGGTACTATCACTATGAATTAACACAGCTGGTAACGGTTTTTCCCATAAAGGGATCTCAGCTAGCAAGCATCTTAGCCAACTTGCTTCTTCACTAGCAGTAGCTAGTGCTATCATCTCAGATTCCATTGTGGACTGAGCCAGAATGGTTTGTTTCTTAGATTTCCAAGAAACAGCTCCTCCAGCTATGCTAAATATATAGCCACTGGTCGCTTTGGAATCATCTGATAAGGTGTTCCAATCTGCATCACTATACCCTTCAAGTACTGCAGGATATCTTTGGTAATGCAGTCCTAAAGTCATAGTCCTTTTTAGGTATCTCATGACTCTCTCAATCGCCTGCCAATGCTCATTGCTTGGCCGGCTTGTAAATCTGCATAAGAGTCCCACGACATAGGCTATGTCGGGTCTAGTACAGTCAGTGGCATATCTGAGACTGCCAATGATGCTCGCATATTCAGTTTGTCTAACACCATCTCCAGTGTTCTTAAAGAGTTTTACACTTGGATCATAGGGTGTGCTTGCAGGTTTACAGTCAAAGTAGTTATATTTCCTCAAGATCTTCTCAACGTAGTGAGACTGATCCAAGGAAATTCCTTTTTCTGATCTTGTAATCTTAATGCCAAGAATTACATCAGCTTCTCCTAGGTCTTTCATATCAAAGTTTTTACTCAACAGTGATTTCACAGAATTTATGGCAGGAATGTTTGATCCAAATATGAGTAAGTCGTCTACATAGAGACATATGATTGTGCAAATGTTATTTTCATACTTGTAATAAATACATTTGTCACTTTCATTCACTTTGTACTCATTCGAAGTCATTAAGTTGTCAAACTTTTCATGCCATTGCTTAGGGGCTTGTTTTAGACCATACAGAGATTTGTCTAACTTACAGACCTTGTTTTCCTGTCCAGGGATTACAAAACCTTCAGGTTGTTCCATATAGATTTCTTCTTCCAGCTCACCATTTAAAAAAGCAGTTTTCACATCCATTGGTGTACAATTAAGTTATAAATGGCAGCTAAGGAAATTAGTACCCTTATGGATGTGATTCGAGTAACTGGTGAGTAGGTATCGAAAAAATCTATATTTTCTCTTTGTTTGAAACCTTTGGCTACAAGGCGAGCCTTGTATTTATCAATAGATCCATCAGGTTTCAGTTTCCTTTTCAAAACCCATTTACAACCTATTGGTTTGCAGCCTGGAGGCAGTTCAACCAAGTGCCAGGTTCCGTTAGACTGTAGAGAATCCATTTCATCATTTATGGCTTCTTGCCATAAGTCAGCATCCAAGGAAGACAATGCTTCCTTTAGAGTTGATGGATCCTCTTCTAATGTATAGGCCACATATTCGGGTCCATACTCTTTAGCAGTTCTTGCTCTCTTACTTCTTCGAAGTTCTATAACATCTTGTTGGATGTTTTCATCACTATCTCTGATTACTGGAGTGTGATCAGGTGTAGTGTTCATACTTGTGCCCCCACTATTGCCCCCACTATCTCTTGATTTGAAGGGGAATTTCGTTTCATAGAAATCAGCGTCATTCGATTCTATGATCACTTTAGCTTTTAGGTCATAAAACCTATATGCTTTACTATTTAAGGCATAACCAATGAATGCACATTCATAGGCTCTACTGGCGAGTTTAACTCTCTTGGGGTTAGGTATCCTAACATAGGCTAAACAACCCCAAGTTCGAAAATAAGACAAGTTGGGTTGTCTTTTCTTCAAAATTTCATAGGGAGAAACTTTGTTCTTAGTTTTGGGTACTCTGTTTAGCACATAGCAAACAGTCAATAAAATTTCTCCCCACCAATGAGGCGCTGCATCGGAATTAAGCATGATCGCAACTACTAATTCGGTAAAGGTTCTATTTTTTCTTTCAGCTTTACCGTTCATTTCAGGAGAGTAAGGTGCAGTTGTTTCATGAATAATTCCGAGCTCTTTATAATACTCATTGAATGTGTGTGATAAATATTCAGTGCCTCTGTCACTACGAAAACGCTTGATTCTTTTATTGAATTGAGTTTCAATTTCTTTAACAAGTATTTTAAACATATCAAGCGCATCACTTTTATTTTTCATTAGATACACATAAGTGTAGTCGGAGCAGTCATCAATGAAGGTAATAAAATATCTTTGTCCGTTTCTAGTCAAGTTACCATCAAGTTCGCATATATCAGAATGAATTAAATCAAATGGTTCAGTTTCTCTTGTTACTGATTTATGCGAGTCTTTTGTTATTTTTGCTTGACTACAAAACTGACATTTTTCAAAATCATTAGAAGATATTTTTGGAATTAATCCTAAACCGCTCATATTAGATATAATTCGTTTGTTTACGTGACAGAGTCGTGCATGCCAAATATTAAAATCACACAACATATAAGCAGAAGAAGAAATTTTATTCATATCAATATTCAATTTAAACATGCCATCAGTGGCGTACCCTTTCCCAATAAAAACCCCATTTTTAGTAATAGAGTACATATCAGCAGCTATAATCTGTTCAAACCCAGCCTTATTTAAAAGAAACCCAGAAACAAGATTCTTCCTAATCTTTGGAGTGTGCATCACATCCTTCAATATCAGAGTCTTCCCGGAGGTAAACTTCAGCTCCACGTCTCCGATTCCAGCAACTTCAGTGGTGTGAGAATCTCCCAGCAGCACCTTCTGATCTTCAGCAGTAGTGTATGTTTTAAACATAGCACGGTCAAAGCAGACATGGCGAGAGGCGCCAGTGTCCATCCACCATCCATCAGATCCACCAACCATATTGATTTCAGTTATCATAGCGGTGTACGGCTGCTCCTCAGTTGTTAAGTGAGCCTGAGCCGGTCTGTTAGATCTGTTCCTGCACTTGCGTGCCATATGACCTGGTTGTCCGCAATTGTAGCAATTGAACGGTTGAGCCGTGTCACTCTTTGGTGGTTGCTGATTTTGGGCCTTTGGGGGGTTCCCATTCTTATTCCGATTGGAATTCTTATTTGCAGGGCGGTTCTGATTCTTAAATTGTTTGCCATTAGGCTTCAGAACAGCACCTACAAATTTCTTTTTAGTGTTGTTGTTCGAGACAGCAAACACCTCTTCTTTTAGGTCTTGTTTCCTCGCTTCTTCTTCAATCCGAAGGCGAGTAATCAGACTTTCAAGAGAAAACTCCTTAGTTTTATGCCTAAGGGTATTCTTGAAGTCCTTCCAGGCAGGAGGCAGTTTATCAATAACAACAGCAATTTGAAATTGTTCGGGTAGCTTCATACCTTCAGCATAAATTTCGTGAGCTATCTTCTGAATTTCATGAGATTGAGCCTCCACGGATTTGTCATCAGTCATCTTGTAGTTCAGGTATCGGCTGACAGCATACTTCTTTGATCCAGCCTCTTCAGTATCATATTTTTTCTGAAGCGCATCCCAAACCTGTTTAGCAGTATCGTAGAGCCTGTACAGATCGTACAGATCATCTCCGAGTCCATTAAGAATATAATTCTTACATAGATAATCATTATCTTTCCAGAGGGCGATGTCTATGTTGGCCTGTTTCACCATCTCAGCATGTTTATCCTTCTCAGTAGGATCAGTCGTATCTGCGGGAGCAGACGTGCCTGTATCCATAGGACTCTTACCGTTATTATTCGATCCGCTTGGAATCGAACTCTCCGGTATCACAGGTATGTCCTCCTTCAAGACGTTGGCAACTTTTTTCGTGGTTAGAAAAAATAACATCTTTTGTTGCCAGCGTTTGAAGTGACTGCCTTGAAACCGAAACGGCTTATTAAAGTCAACAGCTGTTCCAGACGCGGTAATTTCTTCGGTAGTCATGGTGTTTTAGAAACGTCTTAAAATTGTTGTTTTCGAGTTTAGAAAGAGTACCTTTAAAAAATCAGAATTTACCACCGAAGATATTACCGGGTTGAGTCACGACCAGGTCGCTCTCTTTAAGACGTTTCGCGGCACTACCCGAGTTTGTGCAAGGTAGACTAACAACCGCGCCGCCTCCAGGATAAAACAGCCCAGTTCACCTGTTCGATTACGTACTGCACCGTAAGTAATCGTTCGAGAATTTACACCCTCAATATGGTATTAAACACTCTGTATGGTACGAAGACCACTCGAAACCGAAGGGACAGAAAGGAGTAGAAAAGAAGAAGGACTCGTCAACACAAGTCGAAGGAGGGAGAAGAGAGGAAAAGCACAGGAAGCATCAACTGTGATTTTCGGGGTGAGGAATAAGTGAGGCGAGCTCTCCTTTTATAGGGAGAGTTCGTAACAAATCCGACGTGATTTTGGGATTAAGTTAAGCGGATTAACTTAATCTTTAAGCACGCGGATTGGATCAACGAATGGATATATCCGAAAGGACTTCCGGATATTCTGTTGGATCGGATCGAATGAACTTATCATATCCGTAGAGCGCTTTCAGATAATTATTAAATTAATAAAAATTAATTAACAATTTCAGGTGACAAAAATATATTCTTTTTGACCCGGACCCGGACCCAAGCCCAGCCGGACGGACGGCGGCGTCGTCGCGCGTGTGATATATATATATATTTTCGTAAGCGCTCACCCGTTCGCAAAAGTGGGTACCCCAAGGGCACACCCTTGGAGGTCACCCCCCACTTATATAAACACTACTAGTGGGTATGTCCTATCCAATGTGGGACATTTTTCAATTCATACCAACACTAGTTCTTTCCCAAGGGACATGTGTTTATTCTTTCCAACTTCCACTCATATTCACTAGTGTTCCAACAAGAAAATCTCATTCGACTTACTCCATTGAACTCGAAACTAGAAATTTGAATTTTACAAATAACACTATCTCAGCAATTAATGCTAAAATATGTTTTATTACTAAAGCACCCTTTTTAATTATAGTTAGTGGAATCATTAACTGTTTCGCTAACTATAATTAAGAGTATGTTAGTGAAACGAATAATAAATATTGTATTTGTATTATAGAGGGAAAAATATTTGAGACAAATAAGATTCTTAAAGAGGAGAACTAATTTAGTACATAGTGAGTATTATTAATTTAGTTGGGGTGAATGCCCTATTTGTATAGGGTGGATCCTTACTAGTCCTTAGAGATTACAATGTCATACTCCTTGACACAGTTAATAAATTAATAACATTGATTAATAATCATTTATGTTTATATTATTTTCTAAATAAATTAATAATCTATATATTTTTTGTTTGACTTTTTTCTTAAGGTGGAAACCACATTTGTTTATAAAAAAGGGATGGACCAGTCTTGTAAAAAAATAACAAACAATATTTTTCTTACATACTTTCTTTATAAATTAATTTTTATCATTTATTTATATTTTATTCATGGTAACTATTACATTAAATTTTACATGACAAAGATTGGATAATTTATGAATATATGTACCATGACAATGGATGGTAGAAGATTGTTATTATACAATATTTCATTTCAAGTGTAAGAAATTTAAAATATTTTTTTTTGCCTAAAAATTTCATATATTTTCTTGTTACAAAATACAAATAAGGCTTATCACTAAAAAGGTGTCGATCCCTTAAAAAAAGAAATTTAAAAGGTATCGATTTAGAATCTATATGTTTTTTTTTATATATAAAAATCATTTTAGTCAAAAATTTGTTTAAATTCTAGATGTCAAGTGGGGGTGCTGCAAGCACTTAGATGCTTAAGCTTGTATGAAAACAAACAGTGAGAGGTAGTGAAAGGATAAAAGTTATGTACCGTATGTGTGGTCCAAAGACCTATTTATACAGCTGAGAATACAATTGCTTGAGGTAGTTGTTGAAGGGTAATTACAAATAGCGAACATCAATGTGTATAACTAGAAACCGATTGATTCATTGATGCTAAGATACATTAAAATTGCAAAATCTTACGTCTTATAACTCTAAGAGCGTGTTGAAGGGGAGTAACTGGGTGTGAAACCTTAATGTGATTTGGCTTGTATGTTTCATGTCTTATGTGTTTCAGCCCAATGTAAAAAGATTTATGGACTTTGGATCAATCCAAAAAAAATATTGTTGATCTCACATCATTTTTTTGCTCTTTGACACTATGAATCACCTTAATATCCTCAAAGGAAGTCAATTGCCGCTCGCTAAATGAACCAACAACAGTTAATTGTTGATGCATTCTGGTTTAATATAGCCAGCAACCCCCATTTCCCCCATTACATTCAAAACACAAAATTCAATCTATAAAACTCTTTCAAATAAACAAACATCCAATTTCTTCAAATTCATATCATTCATCACTCAATAACAAGTAAGTTTTCGTAATCTCTTATCATTGACATTTTATGTTTTATATGCTACATTTTCCCCCTTAAATTAGTAATATTTTAGTGTTTATGTTAATTTTAATTTTTTAATAGTAAATGATTAAATGTTTTGCTTGTTTTCATTATGAATGCTTTTTGGACTAGGTTTAACTTGAATATGGTAGTTTAAAACTTGAAATAATCTAATGAACCAGTTTTGTATATTTTGCACTCCAAGTGTTTGATGAAATGTTTGAATGAGCTTTTCATTGATTGTTTTTCACTCCAGATGTGAACAATGAAACACTTTTCCAGTAGATCTGAAACACCAAGTTAGCCGCAGTCTACAACGCTGGAAAACCCAATATGTTCAAGGTTCGGGTCGATGTCACGTTGTTAGATCTGAAGGATCAACTACATCAAATCAACAGTCACTCAACCACAGAGACACAAGAAGGGTGGATAATGTTGAGTATCGTCGTCCATCGACCAACTCATATGGAAGCGTCCAGTTCACCCAGATGAAGCTCAGGAATTACGACAACATGAGAATCATGTTCTCGATATTTGGTCACCACAATACTATAGGATCAATCGAATTAGATGCTTCGTTGGTCAGATCTTTTGAAGATATTCAGAAAAGTTTGATTCGGTCCAAAACCTACAAAGAAATCAAGGCTCTCGTGGAGGAACCAGATGAAGATGTTAGGTTTGTCTAATCCGTGATATATTATGTTGTGTTTTATTAAGTTGTATTCTTATCTTTATTTAGAGAATGTTTGTATCATTATTTTGTTAGAATTAAGTTTAATTCATGTAGTTTCAGAAAATGTTGGCATTGAAGTGTCTTATACTTAGTGTAATGATTTGTTGGTCTCTTCGAAACTCAAAATTATGAAGAGAACCATGTTTGTATTCTACCTAATGAGCTATATAGGTTCTTACATCAAAATCATTCATATAATTAAGACGAGTGTGACGAAAGGAAATGCATTTTCAAGATGTTGTTTTGACACTTGATCGTGCTCCTTTATCAATTGAAACATGTCAGTTGGTAGGGCAGTAGGATGAAGTTCAAAAGAATATATTGAAACATGTTACTACTCATCTTATATGAATGAATTTGATGTGAGAATTATATTGCTCATTAGGTAGAATACAAAACATGTTCTCTTCATTCTTTTGAATTTTTGAAGGGACTAGCAAATCGTTACACTAAGTATAAGACACTTCAATCCAGTATTTCAGAAAACTACCATGAATTAAACTTAAATCCTACATCATAATGATACAAATCCTTAAGGAGAATGTAATTTAAGGCTTCCTTAATTGTGTTTATGTACTATAATTGTCCGTTTTGAACGGAGATGAAATAAAACTATAAATTATCATATGTGTTTTTTATATTGTTTTACTTATATATATTCTTTCTTTTGTCTTAAGCAAATGACATGTTAATGGAAAAAAAGTTGAGTTGTGTTTTGGAGTAGTATAGGAGGTGTTGTTGCTATTCTGTTGCAAACCAGAAGGTAACGTTTGTTAACTGCCGTTTAAAAACGTTAAAGTAACTTTGGAGTGTTTATGAGAAAAAAAATGATGTGAAATGAGCAATTTTCAAATATAATATATTCAAAATATGGTTAACGAAATAAGATAAACATATTTTCTCCAAAAAAAAAAACATATATTCAAAACGCACAAAATGGTGGAGTACATTGCCTTTTGTCAAAACAAATCAATAAATATAACCTTTTGATTCAACATGTATTTTTGCTAATGGTGGGTTCATGTAAAGATTGCCATTCAAAATACACTACTACTACCCTATAGTTATAATAATAGCAGGAAAGGCTAAATTTTGGGGATGTGTGTTGTGGGCTATAGTAGAGTACGTCATTCCCAATCACAATGTATATAAAAAATAGAAATGTATACAAAAGGCAATTTGTAAAGCCATAATTTAGGGATGTTAAGTTATTTTCAGTTGGCCCTGTCAAAAAAAAGTTATTTTCAATTGGTGTTGGAAGATTATTTATTTGCCGCGGGGGCCTATGAATAATAATTAGTTTTATTGGTCCCGGGAATGGCTCTTAAGTCATAATACTTCTTATCTTGAACTCTTGATCATATCTATTTTATATAAGATTTTCTTTATATAAGCAAACTCAGTTGTTAGTATATTGTTAGTGAGAGAAAATTAGAGGGAGAAAAATATATTAGCAGTAGAGATTGAACTGAATGTCTTTCTTAAACTTTTAAAACGTCTCAATCCTTTAACTATAGGTTAACCTTTGGAGACAAAAATATTCTTAATTTGAAATAAAAAAAAATCTATAACTTAGTACATATATATATATACTTGCATCTGAATGGTAAGAATGTAAAAATATGAAACTTTAATAAGTGATTAGAAAATAAAATGAGAGAACCATATGTATCATAAGTTTTCAGTAAAAGATGAATCAACACTAAATATTGTTGTATGCATGCCACGACATACCTTTAACATATGACAACTTCATATGACTATCGATGATATATATTTGTAAAGAAGTTAGTTTATTTCGAAATTCATTGTCAATTATCATGTCAATTGATTTTTCTAACCTCAGCTAAACATCTTACTTGACGTGCATATGGTAATTTCGTTGCATATAATTGCTCGCGGCTTACGAGGTTACATGGCTCTTTAAAATGAGCAAATCATTTTAGAGTTTTTTTAAAGAGGTAATTTATGTTAGGGTTTAAAGCAAGTAACAAGCCATAAATAAACTATTGAAATCCAATGAAAAAAAAACCATAGATAAACAAATGAATTCGATATTAACAATTTGTGATTTTTTTAATTAACAATCATTAATTTCTCGCCATTCCTATATATCTACTAATTTTAGGAGCCAAATCCAGTCCAATGTGTATTGTTCTAGGTTAAGTTGGTTTTTAGAGTATCGTATGTAACAAGAAATTAAAGCTAGCTGGTTTGATTATATTTGGATATGATCATTGATTACATTACAATATTATTAGCTAGATTACATGATGGAACATGCATTTACATTGTCATCGTTAAAAGGGAAACAAGTATCTCTTCTTGCTGATTAGATGAGGCCATAGGGGCAGCCTGCACAACGTTTCTAACAAATCCAGAGGGTGCCCTTCTGTCATATGCTCCGTAGGCATAAGGATAGTACACAAGTTGCTGTTCAACATAAGGCCAAAATTGAGCTCTTACTTTCCCAGTGCTTTTTATTCTCTTTAACACCTTGTTTGGATCAACATAACCACTTACTATCACCCTGCTTTGCTTTCTGTTCACCTCCACAGATTTCACACCTATACATCAATTAATTACAGATATCCTTTTAGATTTCAATTAATGGAAGGGAGTTAGGAATTATAAAACTAACTATATTAGTATGTATGTATGTATGTATACACTAATTAATTAACCTTTTAATGAAGTCACTGCATTTCTGACTCTTCTTTCACAACCATCACAATCCATTCTCACTTTTATCTCAACCGTCTGAAATTATATAAAAATATACTCTTAGTGAGTTACTAACCAAGTAAGGATATATACTATGTGATAGTACTAGCTAGCTACAATAAAATAAGTTCTTATACTATTACCTGCATTGCTTTGCGCTTGGCCCTCTTAATGGTGGAGTTTGTTACACTTACAGTAGTACAAAGTTGGAGAGGTAATCAAGAGCACCCATTTTGCTTCTCTATGTAATTTCTAGAAATAAGCAAAAAAAACGGGGATCAATCGAGAGATCAGTGAGACATTGAATTAGATGAGTGGTGTTTAAATAGAAAAGGAAGCCAACCTAGCTCAAAAGGATTTTTAGAGGACTATATATTAATGAAAAATGTTTGGTTGATTGACCATAAAACACTTCAATAATACCATGAGAGAGAAAGTAACAGAGTTATTTAACAGTATATATATATATATATATATATATATATATATATATATAATATATATATATATATATTGAATCACAAACATTAGTATATTAATTATTATGTTAGTATTTTTTAAATTCTGAACTTCTAACTCTCAATTCTTAATTCAAACTGGCTACCCACCTCCAACAATATTCATATATTGGTGTTGAAATAGGAAGAAAGATCAAGAAAAAAATAATGTGTTGAATAAATTTATAAAATTTATGTTTTCAAATATAAAAGTCGTTGATTACTAATGTGCAAAAGCAGCGTCTTCAAATAATATTATACTACCGCGATTATTATTCTGAGAATTCTTTATGTTCTTTCAAAACTCTTTGCTCGCTAGTGTATATGTGTGCAATATATTATTCTGAGAATTCTTTTTTCATATTACTTCATCGGTCATATCTTAAATATAAACAACAAATCTTGTTATATGATCTCAAATATAAATAAAACCAATTAACTCTATCATATAATTTTTGAGGAAATTAATTCTATCATTCCTAACCTAAAATATATT
Organism: Yoshiicerus persimilis; assembly: GCA_020352615.2. Taxonomy (NCBI): domain Eukaryota; kingdom Metazoa; phylum Arthropoda; class Collembola; order Entomobryomorpha; family Tomoceridae; genus Yoshiicerus; species Yoshiicerus persimilis. The sequence continues at coordinate 14,063 of JABJWA020000040.1, forward strand.
ATTGACATTATTTTTGAATGTGTATGGCTTACTTTCCTACAATTCATTAACGAACAATGCCTTTAATTGATAATTAACTACTTCTTTTACTTAATTTAAGCTAACAAAGTGGCAAACATAACATCAACTTACGGCGGGGACCCATAAAGTTGAAGCAATGGTGATTATAATTTATTAATTTCCGTGAGCATGATATTTGATTATATGATTATGATTATTGAGCCAATCCCGATGCCATCATTGCATTCATTTTTGTCATCTAAAGCGGCGAAGTTCAAACTCACCGTAAAAATATAAAATTGAATAATTGAATGGTTGGAATTAGAAACATACCCCACATTTCTTTTCCAACATGATATAATCTACTTTCAAGTTAGATAGTGCCGGCAGTCGGCCCTAGTTTTTTAGTGAGAGAAACTTCATCATCCCGTTCATTCATTGAGAAGGGTGGTTTTAGACCCATTTTTAACCTAGGATCACCCCCTCTGCATCTTTTTCCCCTTTTTTCAATTTAAATAAGTGGTTTTCACACATATCAAAATTTTCATTTTGTGATTTTGTCATCTGAGTGCGACGTTGTGTTGTTCGTCGTCTTGTGCGGCGTTTGATTTCGCGCTTGTTGCGTTGTTATTGAACATGTTATTGTATCAGATATACTCCCAATTTGAATGAATAAATATCGATTTGTTTTTTATAAAAAAAAAAAAAAAAAAGTTAGAGAGCGCTACCATGTTTAAGAACATATAGTGTTCCAGCAAAATAAAATAAGATAGTGCTTTATTGAGCAAACTCTATCTATATTTGGGTGGAGACATTAGATAACCTTTCTTAAAAAGATGTGGATCCTCTACTGGTGTTTTTCTATACCAATGTCTACAATGCCACTCTCACCTGTCCAATCCAATAGCAGCGATATTCGAACATAAATTTTTTGACATTGTATACATACTATATATAAAGTACACTTTAACACCATTGTTAGTTTTGATTAAAAGAGAGAAAAAAAATTATTATTAAAATCACAACGGTATGAATATAGCGGTCACACATCTTTATGAAGTCAAAATAACTTTGGATTTGAATTAGATGAAGGTTTACAACCTAATAATCAACATTGTTAGTTTTTAGTTGAGCCAAGCCTACGAAAAATAATCGTACATCATCTTAAAACAAATGGTAGGGAATTGTATATGAATACAAAAGATAAAGAAAAAACTATTGGCAGTGACTTGTATAATCAAGGGAACAATATTTTATGCGCTCATCCTTACCGCCCTTGCAAAAGGGAAGGAGAGTATCCAAATCTGTTTATAATAGTGTCGTATACATTGCAGTAGAAAAACAGGCAACAGAGGATCTCTAGACCCCTGCAATACTAACATCTATGAGCTTACATTATTCTGTCCTCACAAACTCCTACGGACGTAGCAAAACACATCTCATCTATTATTGTCTTTTATCCAATGTTTAATGGCAGTAAATAAATATAATGACTTTCTGATGCACCAAAAGTCCAGAACTTTACTTCCAACATATCTAGTTTTATTTCATGTTAAAACAGTATATGTGCTAAAATAAAAGAATAAAAATATGATTGTAATCCGGAAATCATTTAAAATGACCGAAGAAAAATGAAAACTTGAATAAAATTAACAGTCGGAAGATAATTTAAATATCGTTTGTGTTTGATAAACCGCCGCTCATATTTTCTTCAGCTTCTGTCCCCGGAGGCCATTCCAGAAAGCAGCTGCATTGACCGCCTTTTTTCCAGGGAGCTGAAGTTCCAATACCTGAGTTACAACATCACTAAATTCAGAAAGGTGATCTTTTTCATATTAAACATCAGTGCTTCCTCAATGTTTATTCCTAGTGAAATAGAGTAAAACACATATCAAACAGTGTCTTTGAAAGCAGTTACATTCATTAACCTGCTTGATATATTCCAGAAAAATTTCTATATAATTACAGATTTTAGAGATAAATTCTGCATTTCAAGTTACAAAATGCACTTAAAAGTGTGTGCGTTCCCAATTTGGATTCCTGAAGACATTGCCGCTTCATCCAACACCATTTGTATTTAATATTAGTTTCAATTTCATGATGTAACACAGGATTCCATAGAGCAATTGGAGAAAAGAACAAGAAGGGAATATCCCCGTATTTACAAAGCTCGTGCGAAAACTAAACTAAACAGTGATTTACAAGTATGAACTTCAGCTTGTGTAAATACATTGTAGCATTGAATTTCAATAAGTAACTGCTCAAACAAGTACTAATACTATAAGTTTGGCCTAGAATTACTGTTTACAATGAATAATAATTTTAAAAGCAAATGGACAACTTCTAGTTAACAGTCAAATGACCACCTTGGAAACAAATTCGTTTTTGCAATTAACAAGAAACAAATCCGTTTTTCCACCTCTAACTTGGAAGGAAATGTTTTTTTACTCTCTTCATCTGTTGCTTAAATAGTTTTGAATCAAATCAGAAATAAAAAAAAAAAACTGATATATAATCTTTTTCCTAAAAGTTGTTTGGGGCAAAGATGAGAAAATCACACACTAACAAGATCCATGGCCCTGAAGGTAGCATCAGATGGACATGTTAGATAACAAGAACAAAACAAAACATGAGTTTTTGTTTGTATTTCGTGAATATCAAAAGTAGAACCACACAGGACAAAAGGTAGGGATCTAAAATGGTAAAACCAAAGAGAACAGAATAGAGCAAGTATTCACATTCAGTTTTGGCCGCATGCCAAATTATACGGAAGAGTCATTACCCAATTTTTTTAGATTACTGACACTGAAGAATCTTATCTGTATAAGAACAGCAAGAGTTGCTCACTGAGACAACCAAAATGAAAAAGAAATGGCAATTTAGAAGATAAATTTTGGGAGTAGTTCTCTTTCGTTTTCCTAACATAGATTGGTCCTAGAAATTGGCTTGGTATACAGATTACAGCTAAACCTGTAACCTCTACCAGAAAGCACTTCTCTAGGTGTGCAACTATGATTTAGCACTGCAGTGATAACTGAAACTTCATGATTGATTCTCAAAACGACACATACCTCGAGTGTGGTTCCCCTTCCACATGGAAACACCAATGCCACCATCGACAAATGCAATATCATCTGCTTCATTGAACTGCACACTTTCATGAGTGCAAACTCGCGTGGTTATGATTTTAATCTCCAAAGTTTTATTCTGACCATTTTTGTCAGCTACAAGAATCTTCGCTCTAGATCCTGGCCACCCTGAAAATGCACGAACCTAAAATTGTTTTGTTGTCACAACTACGCAGTTCAAAAGAAAATCATGAAGTTTACCTTATTATGGAGAACAGATGCTTCTTGATCAAAGGATAGCCATGATTCGTCTGGACCTATCTGCATAAAGTAGCAAAACCAAAATAAGATCAATTCCTTGTAAGGAACATAATTTATCAACTGTGTATAGTGGAATGTTTTTCCCTTTTTCTTATGCAGATAACAGGATATAAAATGGAGTGAACAAAAAGTAATATAACAATTTCTCCCCAATTTCAAGATTTTTGTTTTTATTACTCCTCAAAACTAGATAGAGAACTTGGAGTCTGTGTTCTTCTGCTTTGTTTTCACGTGTCCTTTTTTTTTTTCAACTCTAACCCATTCTCTTATCAGCAAAAAAATCCAACACAAGCAATAAGTTCAAGTCTTTCATTTTTCATTTTGAACACGCGTAGATCTCTTACAGCTCTTGCGCCTAATATGTACCTTATTACGAGGTGTGTTCTGAAACAAAAAGTAGTCCGCTTATTTTTTGCACAGTGAGGCTTTTTCTTTTTAGGAAGTAGGACTGGGAACACAAGGTGCCCCCACGTCCTAGCATGAATTACGATATAATGTGTTAAGTGTTCTTGTTGAACACCTGATGTACTACCATTCATTTCGTACAATTCTCATTTACAAGTTTTGTTAGGAATATGGAGGCTAAAGTAAACGTAAGTCAAATGTGGTTTATGAATGATTGTCTCAAAGGAACTTATATCATCGTCATGCAAAGAGATGGAATAACCTGTTTCATTTTTGAGCCATCGCTAATGTTTCAGAAATAGAAAAGATTCCTAAAAGTAAATATGAAATATCAACTTAAACAAGTCTAGCAAGTAACATTGGGCAAACGCAATAGAGGATCTGATACATGTTGAACTAATAATAATAATAATATCAATAGGAAAATAATTTCTTCTTCCCTTCTGAGTAACATAATCAAAACTAACACTACCTTTGGTGCCAATGTAGCCTTTGAATCATCTTGGGGTTTTGCCTTCGCTCCAGCTGATCCATCAAAAATGGATGGAAGTTCCCTAATCAGAAGTTTAGATCCTGCTTTGTCAAATAAAGATATGAACTGATTCTTACTAATGACTTTCTATCAAAAAGTCTGAACTCTGAATTGAAAAGCTTAGGGTAACACTAGGATAAAAGAACATAGGAACGCATAAGATAAATTAACATCCATGGAGAGAATAATCATACCTTTATGAAACAGAAGCTCAAGCAAATCAGGTGCCTACATAATATTATATATGTATCTAAAGATTTGTTAGGAGGAGGGAGTAAAAGCAATAACTTTCTAGAAAATATCACCATATGAGAAGAGAGTGTGTGCAAGGCCTGTAATGACCGAGTGAAACATGACAGCTATGAAAACACACACATACCGGCTTTGCATATGCATGATCTCAGAAATAAAAAGTATTTGGTAACTATTTTGATCATGTACCTAAGATATTATTAAAACAATCAAAGCATCACAACCCTCAACATAATATGCAGCAGTTCTCGTAATTATTCATTGAAACCACCAGTTGAAACATTCCAGTTTGAAGATGTTATTTTCCGTAGCAAAAATTCATTCATTAATAAAAACACGGATAATAGCAAACCACAAAAAGGCCATGTGCCCCCAGACCTTTTATTTGTAGCAGAGACAAGAGAAATTTTTACCTTGATATGATCATCAACTTGAATTGTTTCAGTAGCAATGATAGGACCAGCATCAAGTGCACGAACAGTGAATGCTAAGGATACTCCAGTTTCTTTAACACCATCCTAGTATACAAATACAAGTGAATATATAAATTATAAACAATAAATAAGCTAATAAGACAAAAGGTATAGAAGCATACAGAAGTTAGAATTGACATTAGATGAAGGAAACAGCTGACCTGCAACGCTCTTTGAACAGGAGCAGCACCACGATAGATTGGCAAAAGGCTAGGGTGAATGTTGACCGTTCCTGAGATGATTCAAGTAAATTTGAGCATTAGATCCATCCATATGGTTTACTTATACTATTAAAGCCGATGTTTGGGTGCCCATTTGCATCCTCAAAAGCGCGGCAATTCTCTCTAAAACATGTATGAATTATTTAGAGAGAAGCAATTCTTGATTCTAGAATCAATTTTACTCAACACACCAATTTGTAGCTTCTACGGCAAAGAGAATCAATTCTACAATTTATTATATCTTTTTTAATTACTTTTTACTTAATGGTCCATTGACTAGTTAAATAAAATATCCAAAAGCAATTTTTAAATACATACACTAAAAATTATTTTTGTAATTATACATTCAAACACAATTTCGATCTAAACAATCCAAACAAATAAGTAATAAGAATCACTACGTTAATGTATTCAAACACAAATCAATTAACCAAAAACACAGTGATAAGAAGAATGCAATGGATGACTAACCAGAAGGAGGAATATCTAGAAATTTGGTGGGTAATATATTGCCATAAGCAGCCGTAATGCATAGCTGGGGTTGCAAAGCTTTTAAATCTGACAAGAAAGTATCCTGCAGGCAAGGAACGAAGAGAGTGAGTAATTGGATTTTCTTTCATTAGAGAGAATCTATGAAACACGAATACAGACACGGGACACGTCAACACCACTAATAATTTGAGAAAATCACATAATTCAGTGTAATTATATAGGTCGGTGTCGTGTCGGAGCTTCATAGGAGAGAATAGTTAGTTAGTTAATTACATCTCCAGCACGTTGAGGAGTGAAAATAAGATGAGAAGAGAAGCCTCTTTCAGAGCAAAGTTGGCCAAGGGAGAGAGAGAAAGTTTTTTGCCTCGGTCTCTTCTAGCGGGTGGCTGAGTGACAATAGCAGCAACTTCAAAGGAAGAATGTGGAGAAGCAGAAGCGGTGAGAAGTGCATCGAGGACTATGGTAGAGACTTGAGGTGCGCCCAACAGAACAACGGGTTTCTCTTTTTGGTGGTGAAAGTGGAAGTTGAAGACGCACTCTGACTCTGCACACAACATAACCGCCGAATCATTCTTCTTTCTCCGCTGCCTCTATTCTAGACTTCGTATTGTTACGACTCCAGTTATCCAACTTTATCTCATAGATCTCCAACACGTGACAATTCAAACTTTCAACAAGTTTGAAAATCATCATATCATATATAAAAATCATATATCATGTCTATTCATGGTCGTCTTTATTAAAACTTATCATCTCCTTAATTTTACGTATATAATGGTCATTTTATAAAATTTAATTTATTTATTTTTTAAAAAATTAATTACGAATAATGGTCCATCATAAGAGTAACCAATTTCTACAGATAACTATGAACTAATTTATTTGTATTTGTTTTTTAAAAAATTAATCTATTAACAATATATAAAAATCGAAGTACAACAAAATTTCATAATCATCCGTATTAAAAACTCATGATATCATTCTTGTCAAAAAAACTCATGATCTCCTTAATTTTATGTGCATAATTATCATTTTGCAAATTCAATTTATTTGTTTTTAAAAAACTAATTACGGATAATGTTCATCACAAGTGTAAGCAATTTCCACGGATAACTATAAACTAATTTATTTGTTTTTGTAAAAAATTAGTTACGGATTATTTTCATATCTACTAACATCTACTAACAATATATAAAAGTCAAAATACAACACAATTTTATAATCGTCCTTATTAAAATTCATGATCTCTTTAATGTCGTTATTTTGAAAATAGTCACGAGTTTTCAAAATTTTATCATATCGACTAGCACATATCGGTACATAAAAATTTTCTTCTTCATATATAAACATATAAATCATCAATGAGTGCGATTTAAATATTTAACGGTGTTTTAAATATAACATAAAAATTATTTAATAGACACACTTCATTAATGTTGATATTTTGAAAATAGTCGTGAGTTTCCAAAATTTTATCATATCGACTTTCTCATATATGTATACAAAAATTGTTTCTGCAGACATCTACTAACAATATATAAAAATCGAAGTCCAGCAAAATTTCATAATCGTTCTTATTAAAACTCATGATCTCCTTAATTTTATGGGCATAATGGTTATTTTGCAAAATTAATTTATTTGTTTTTTTAAAAATTATTACGGACATCTACTAACAATATATAAAAATCGAAGTCCAGCAAAATTTCATATCGTCCTTATTAAAACTCATGATCTCCTTAATTTTATGTGCATAATGGTTATTTTGTAAATTTAATTTATTGTTTTTTAAAAATTTAATTACGGATAATGGTCATCATATGTGTAACCAATTTCTACGGATAACTATGAAACTAATTAATATTTTTTAAATTGATTACGGATAATGGTCAAGTGTAACCAATTTCAACGGATAATTATGAAACTAATTTATTTATTTTTTAAAAATTAATTACGGATAATGGTCATCACAAGTGTAGCAAGTTTTTTTTGTCAAAAAAATTGCAAAATTTCATAATCGTTCTTAATTATATAATCGTCCAACAAACATTGAATGATGTTTTGCATATAAAAAAAATTATTAGAAACACTACATTGATGTTTATATATTGAAAATTATCACGAGTTTCCAATATTTTATCATATCGACTTTCACATATATATATATATATATATATATATATATATATAAAATTTGTTTCTGCAGATATAAACATTTAAAATCTGCAACGGAAATGGTGCAAACATTGAACAGTGTTTTGCATATAATTTTTTTTCATTTAATTAATAGAAACACTTCATTAATGTTGATATTTTGAAAATAATCACGAGTTTTCAAAATTTTATCATATCGACTATCATATATTGGTACATAAAAAAATCTTCTGCATATATAAGCATATAAAATCCTCAACGAGTGCAGTTTAAATATTTAACGGTGTTTTTAAATATAAAATAAAAATTTATTTAATAGACACACTACATTAATGTTGATATTTTGAAAATAGTCACGAGTTTCTAAAATTTTATCATATCGATTTTCTCATATATGTATATAAAATTTGTTTCTGCAGATTAAACTTTTAAAATCTGCAGTGGCAGCGGTGGAAACATACAACATTAATGTTGATATTTTGAAAATAGTAATGAGTTTCTAAAATTTTATCATATTGACTTTCTCATATATGTATATAAAATTTGTTTCTACAGATATAAACATTTAAAATTCTGCAATGGCAGCAGTGCAAACATTGAACGGTGTTTGCATATAAAATAAAAATTTCATTAATAGCAACATTGCATTAATGTTTGTTGGAGATTTGGTTGATTGACTTCATGTTTGCTAAAATCAAATATACAAGCAATGCGTCTTCAGAAGCTAATATGTGTATTCAGAAGCTGGAAACTGGATTTCAGAAGCACTGTTCATCAGAAGTTGAACCTTCAGAAGCTAGTTTCTACGTTCAGAAGCTGCGTTCTTTCTTGTGTCTTGCAGCTGCTTTATTTTCTCACATTATCTTTTGAATATTTAATTGAGGAATTCTTCAAGCTGTTGTTTCTAGAAGAAAGATTAATTTCGCAAGATATAATCTGAAGATTGGATTCAATTATTTGTGAATATATTTTCAAAGAAATCTTTGGAAAATATATTTCAGAAATATAATTGCTTCTATTTGCTTTCTAAAAGAATTCTGGAAGATATATCTTTGAAGATTTGTTACGAATTTATGAGCTGCTGAAGCTTATAAATAGAGGCGTTGCTATTGAAGACTTGACCAAAAAAACCAGAAGTTAGATTGATAGAGTCTTAGTGTTTTGAGTCTGTGAGCTGTTGCTCTGTTTTTCTGTACACCACTCAATTGTTAGAGTTGGTTGTTGTATTGAGTTGTAATCACTCAAAGCTTTTAAGCAAGAGTGACTGTTTTTCTGTTTTGAAGAGTGTCTTCATCTTTGTTTGTTGTTAGAGTCTGATAATCACTGGGGTAGTGATTGACTGAGGGAAGTAAGAGGGGTTCTTATATCTAGGAGTTCCTAGGTAGAAGTCTATACGGGTAGTGATTAAGTGATAAGGCTGTGGAACAGGGGTTGTGTCTTGAGTCTTTGAATTGATACTACTTAGTGGATTTCCTTCCTGGCTTGGTAGCCTCCAGATGTAGGTGAGTTTGCACCGAACTGGGTTAATAAATCATCTGTGTATTTTACTTTCTGTCCTGTTTATTTCTGCTTCTGAACTGCTGTTTTCAATACTCTGTTTTACGGTTCAGAACCAGAACTGCCAGAATTTCAATTGGTATCAGAGCAGGTACTCTGCCTGTTTTAGGGTGAGCTCCAGGGAAGTTTTTTCTGGCAGAATGGATAAGGAAGTTGTCATGTGATACTGAAGAAAGATCAGCAATTGATAAAATTGAAGAGATTGACGAAAGCCAGACCTAATGTCAAAGAACTATACATCAGAACTGAAGAAGTGTGCAAGCAGCTGGAAGAACAGAAGAGAACTATCAGTCAACTCAGTCTGAAAGAAGTGAACACTTAGAGCAAATTTCTGATCTCAAAGATGAGGTAACCCAGCTGAACTCTCAACTTGAACACATGAAGAAGCAAGTCAGAATGATGAACACTGGTACTGATATGCTTGAAAAGATTTGGAGAGTCAGAACCAAGGGAAACCAAACGGAATTGGGTATGATGATAGGACTTGAACAACAAACAGCAAAATCCAGCTAAAAGGTTCACTGCAGCTGTTAAACATGTGATCCAATGATGGATAAACCTAAGTTGGAACACCAGAACCAACCTCAGGGATCTAAGAACAAGAGGGCATCTCATCCTTGGATATGTCATCATTGTGGTAAAAAGGGGCATATAAAGCCTTTCTGTTTCAAGCTGCATGGATACCCCAAGCACTTTCAACAAAGAAAATCTGAACCTGTTGTAGTCAATGTCAAGAAGGTATGGAGACCAAAATGTGAAAATGTTGACAAGAGGCTGAAGAATAGGAAAGGAAAGGTTGTTGCTGCTGCCAGCAGGCCCACTCCTGTTGCTAAGAAGAGTGCAGGTGTTGGACCATCTAAAGTCTGGAGCAAGGTAGTGGTCCCTGTCCCAAACAAGAAGGCACTAAAAGGAAAGGAAGTGGATTCTAGTGAGTCTGAGGATGATGTTGAGCAAGACATCATGCCCTATGTTCAGAAGAGGATTGCTGAACTTGAGAAGCAGATTGCTGGGAAGAAGATTCCTCTGAATGTGCCTGAAGCACACATTAACTAAGCAGCATCTGATGCTGTGTCTAATGATGAAGCAGCCTCTGATGCTGAGTCTGAAGATTGTTTTTGTGTCTTTCTGTGGAGACTTTGTGCTGTGGTTGTGAACTATGTGTTTGTGTGTTTCTGCTGGTCTGAGAAGTGTCACTAGATGTTTACTGATGTGTATGGTGCTGTGATGGTTGTTTGTAACCTCTGCTGTTTTTCTGTTCTTTCTACTCCTGGTGATTACATGATTATTTTTGTCAAAATTGTTTGGCTAAAAAGGGGAGAAAAGTATAGTTGTTTCAGAAGCAGTTCAATTGTTCAGGGGAGTCTCTGTGTTCAGGGGGATTTGTTCCTGTGTATCTGTTTCAGTAGTTCAGGGGGAGTAGGAGTCTCTGTTTGTTCCTAGAATGTCTTGGAGTGTATGTTGATCTGTTTCAGGAGCTATGTGTCCTCAAAAGCTGCTGTGCATGATATGTTTCAGGGGGAGTTTTTTGTGTGAAACGTAGTGTTTATGCCGCTGCTGACTCTGTTTCTACGTTTGTGTTATGTTCTTCATGGTTGCGTATTTTGATGTGTGAAGATTTAATGTGTGAAGAATTTGCTTGTTGTATCTCTCTGTGCTCAAATTGATTTTAGCCAAAAATTTGCCAAAGGGGGAGATTGTTGGATATTTGGTTGTTGGCTTCATATTTGCTAAAATCAAATATACAAGCAATGGCGTCTTCAGAAGCTAATATGTGTATTCAGAAGCTGGAAACTGGATTTCAGAAGCACTGTTCATCAGAAGCTGAACCTTCAGAAGCTGGTTTTCTGCGTTCAGAAGCTGCGTTCTTTCTTGTGTCTTGCAGCTGTTTTATTTCTCACATTATCTTTTGAATATTTATTGAGGAATTCTCCAGCTGTTGTTTCTAGAAGAAAGATTAATTTCGCAAGATATAATCTGAAGATTGGATTCAATTATTTGTGAATATATTTTCAAAGAAATCTTTGGAAAATATATTTCAGAAATAAATTGCTTCTATTTGCTTCTAAAGAATTCTAAGATCATATCTTTGAAGATTTGTTCACGAATTTTATGAGCAGCTAAAGATTATAAATAGAAGGCTTTGCTATTGAAGACTTGACCAAAAAAACCAGAAGTTAGAATTGATAGAGTCTTAGTGTTTTGAGTCTGTGAGCTGTGTGCTCTATTTTTCTGTGCACCACTCAATTGTTAGAGTTGGTTGTTTGTCATTGAGTTGTAATCACTCAAAGCTTTAAGCAAGAGTGACTGTTTTTCTGTTTGAAGAGTGTCTTCAATTTGTTTGATTTGTTAGAGTCTGATAATCACTGGGGCAGTGATTGACTAGGGAAGTAAGAGGGGTTTCTTATATCTAGGAGTTCCTAGGTAGAAGTAATACGGTAGTGATTAAGTGGAAGGGACTGTGAAAAAGGGATGTTGTCATAGGGCTGTGAAACAGGGGCTTTTGTTCATAGGGGCTGTGAAACAGGTGCTGTTTTCATAGGACTCGAATTGATACTATTTTCGGGATTTCCTTTCCTGCTTGGAGCCCTCCAGATGTAGGTACGTTTGCACGACTGGGTTTCAAATCAACGTGTTTTTTATCTTCCTGTCCTTTATTTTTCTCTACTTCTGAATATTGTTTGTGTCCTCGTTTTACGGGTTCAGAACCAGTCCTGCCAGGATTTAACAAACTTTGAACTAGCTCTGATATTTATTATCAGGCTTCTTGTCATCAAATCTAATGTGTATTGATTCTTCAACAACATGTGTTTCAGAATTATACACTCTGTATGCTTTGGATCTCTCAGAGTATCCTAAAAAGATACCCTTGTGAGCCTTAGCATCAAATTTCTTTAGATAGACTTTATTGTTTAGAATGTAACATGTACATCCAAACTGATGAAATAAGAAATGCTTGGCTTTCTTCCTTTGAATAATTCATATGCTGTTTTATTCAGAATTGGTCTAATATAGATTCTGTTTCTGAATATAACATGTTGTGTTAACAGCTTCTGCCAGAAGTACTTTGCAATGTTAGATTCATGAATCATGGTTCTGGCCATTTCTTGCAAAGATCTGTTCTTTCTCTCTACAACTCCATTTTGTTGTGGAGTTCTAGGAGAAGAGAACTCATGGAGAATTCCATGTTCTTCACAAAAGTTTCAAAGGTTCATTTTCAAATTCACCACCATGATCACTTCTAACTTTCAAATTTTCAATTCATTTTCAGTTTGTACTTGCTTGCAGAAGTTGTTGAACACATCATATGTTTCATTCTTGGTTCTGAGGAATTTAACCCAGTCCACCTACTGTAATCATCAACAATTACTAACCCATACTTCTTCCCATTGATTGATGTTGTGCCAACAGGACCAAACAGATCAATGTGAAGTAGTTCTAAGGGTCTGGAGGTAGAAACAATGTTTTTGGATTTAAAGAAGTTTTAGCAATTTTTCCTTTCTGGCATGCTCCACAAAGAGCATCTGAGTGATAGTCAATGTTTGGTAAGCCTCTGACCAGTTGTAACTTGCTAAGCTTAGAGATGAGTCTCCAGTTAGCATGTCCCAACCTTTTGTGCCATACCCATTTCTCATCACTCACTGACAGAAGACAAACTACCTTCTGATCAACCAGTTCTGAAAAATTAATTTTATAAACATTGTTCTTCCTCTTTCCTTTGAACACAACATATTTATCTTTGTTGTTGATTACAGTGCAAGTGTTCTTATCAAACAAGACATCATAACCACTGTCACATAATTGACTTATGCTAAGTAGGTTATGTCTTAGTCCATCTACCAACCAACATTATTAATGGAAATGGAAGAATTACCTATCTTACCAGTACCAATGATCTTGCCTTTCTGGTTTGCCTCCAAACCCCACAGTTTCCTCCTCTTTCATGGCAGGTTTGGACATAACTTATTCTCTGTCATGTGTCCGTGAGCATCCATTTGTCCAGTACCATGATTTTTTTCCATTTTCTTTCTTTTGCTTTTAAAGCACATATCACATAAATGATTTTCGAAGGTGAGAAAAACACACAAGAAGGGGGTTGAATTTGTGTGGGCACTTTTTCCTTTCGTCAAAACTATTTGTTAAGTTCAGAATTCAGATTCCTGAACGTATTTTCTCAGACTGTTTTCAACGGATATAAAGTAAATGATAGAGAAAGAAAACACATAGTTTGTGATCTAGTTCCTTCCACAAACCGGAGTAGCCTAGTCCCCTTTTTACTAACAAGAGATTTTGAACTATAATCCAAGAGATTACAATTGCTCAAGCACACAGCTAAGAGACTTCCAGTTGCTCAAACACCTAGTAAGAGACTTCTAATGCTCAAGACACAAAGTCAAGAGACTTCCCTGCTCAAGACACACAGTCAAGAGACTTCCATGCTCAGACACAAGTCAAGAGACTTCTAGTGCTCAAACACTTAGTAAGAGACTTCCCTGCTCAGACACACAGTCAAGAGACTTCTATGCTCAATACACAAAGTTATGAGACTTCTGGTTGCTCAGCACGCAGGCTTGAGACTTGGGTTCAAACAGATTTTACAACAGAAATACAGTTTGAGTTGAACACTTGATATACTATCAGTGGTGTTCACAAAATACAACTCAGGTTAAGACTCTACACTTAAGGAATTCTAAGATAACAAGTTTGTAAGAATTCCTAAGTGTTTGATGACAGATACGTAAAACAGAGTATGAGCAGTTTCTGGTTTTTCTGTACAGAGTCTTAGCTTTCTTCTTCAAATCTTCAACCCTTTATAGAGAATTAAAGAGCTGTTGTAGAAGAGCCATGTCATCAAAATAGAGCCGTTGCAAATGAAGCTTTAGTCCAGCATACATTCTGTTCGTGGTGTGCAGAAAACAGAGCACACATTTGCATTTTCCTTAAAACTGGCTGCGTGTTTTGCCAAAGAGACAACATTGCAAAGAGCTGTTCTGACTTGTACAGTGCTTTACAGTTGACAGTGACAGTTGCTTTCCTTAAAACTCAGACTTCAGAAGCTTCTCTTCAGAACTGGCTTCAGAAGCTGGCATCAGACACTGTTCATCAGAAGCACTCCTTCAGAACCAGACTTCAGACGCACTGTTCATCAGACGCTTCTTCAGACGTTGACTTTTGTTGACCTTCAGACGCAGTCTTCAGACGTTGACTTTGTTGACCTTCAGACTCAGTCTTCAGACGTTGACTTCTGTTGACCTTCAGACGCTCAGTCTTCAGACGCTCCCTTCAGAAGCTCCTTCAGACGCTGTCTTCAGAACCACTTCTTCAGAAGCTGCTTCAGACGCTGATTCTCTTCAGACTTGCAACACAAGCTTCTTTGCTTTCCTTCTTGCTCTTAGCTTGTTCTTTCATAACCAATGTTAGATACCAAACTTTAAGTACATGGTTCTGCACACTTAGAATCAAGCATTAGCAATTCCAATTTTCTTTTTAACACTTTGTTATCATCAAAACCCAAAAGAGAGTTGTTCATACATTTTGTTCCAACAATCTCCCCCTTTTTGATGATGACAAACACAAGTATTAATCAGAAAATTGTTGTTAATTTAATTAACAAGTTGACTGCAGGGTATGAGGTTTGCAAGCTCCCCCTGAGTCTGATCCAGGTTAATTAAATTCAGTTTAAGATCAAAAAGGTGAAATTTCAGAATTGTTGTTAACTTTAATTAACAAGCTGACTTCAGGATGAGGTTTGCAAGCTCCCCCTAAGTCTGATAATCCACAAGGTGAGGTTTGCAAGCTCCCCTTGATTCTTATCCATGTTAATTAAATTCAACTTAAAACAATAAGGTGAAATTATCACTCAGAATTATAAATAACAAGCTGACTTCAGGGTATGAGGTTTGTAAGCTCCCCCTAAGTCTGATAATCCACAGGATGAGGTTTGTAAGCTCCCTGAGTCTTATCCAAGTTATTTAAATTCATTTCAACTCAACTAAGAGTAATTTATCTCACAAAAATTAATTCAGAGGCTAAGAGATTAAAACAGTTCTCATAAGTTAATTACATAACAGAAATTAACTTAAATCTGACTGGCTCAGAGCCTGAAATACTTGTACACTTTCTCCCCCTTTTGTCATCAACAAAAAGAAAATTTAAGAATTTTAAAACAGAGAGAGAGTTCAGAAGTGAGATAATCATGCAATCATATAGGTAATCAAGCAGCAAAGATAAGCATCAGAGCAAACTTGATCATACATGAAGTATATGACATTGCATTGAAAACAGAGAATGATGTTCAGAAGCATAAAAATTGTTCAGAGCATTCTGATCAGAGCATTTGTCAACAAATGTTCAGAACATTGGTTCAGTACTGCTGAACTGTTTCAGACAAATGAGAGTTAACTGGTCTGAAACTGACATTGTTCAGTACCACTGAACTGTTTCAGAGCAACAATTGTTCAGAACATTGTTCAGTATCACTGAACTTTTAGACATGTAACATGTTTTAGTACAACTGAACTCTTTCAGAAAACTGAAAAACAAAGCATTTGGTTCAGTGCTGCTGAACTCTTTCAGACAAAACTGTTCAGAGTTTTTAAATAGGTTTGAAAAACTGAACATGTCTGATACCAATTGAGCATTATGATGAAAGATGAAAGTGTGTCTGTGTTTTTGTTAAAACATTTCAGAACTGAAAACAGAAAAACACATTTGCACATTGATGACTTTGGGAGGGACAAAGTATAACTTTCAAAGCTTAATTCATCATTGCCCAGCTGTTATTACTTATCAGATTCTGACCAAGTGTTGAACAACAGTTCAGATTCACTCTCATTAGTGGGCCATGTGTAAAATGTCCACTTATGATGAGTTTTATCAGAAGTCAAAAAATTCAGATTCTGAAACTCAGATTCTGATGTTTTCAGAAGCTGAACTTTCTTCAGACTCTCAAAGTGAGTGCTGTTAAGTCTTAGCTTCTGATGAACTCAGATTCTCAGTTTCTTATTCAGAGTCAAGCAAATTTTTCCAAGAGATGAAATGCATTGTTCAGATTCTTTTTAATAAATTTAAATTTATCTTCTGAACAAAATCTCTTAATAAAATGAAGTTTAAGTTCAAAATGCTTGGCTCTTGAATGTAGAATTGGAATTTTTAGACAAACAGATTACAGCAGTATTATCACAAAGAAGGTTATGTTGTTTTCATGAATCTGATAGTTTTCCAACTGATGTAGAATCTATTAAGTATAACAGAGAACAAAACATACCTCTGTTGAGCTTCTGATCTACCTCTCCTTGTTCATTCAGTTTGTTGCTGAACACCCATTTTTGTTCCAACAATGTTCTTGATTTGCTTTAGGAGAAGTGTCAGCTTCTGCAGAGCTCTCAATGATCCAGTCTTTGTGGTTTCCTCCAGATTCCACAGTTCCTCCCTCTTTCATGGTCAGGGTTTGGAACATAGACTTGTCTTCTGTCATGCAATGCCAGCAGCCACTGTCCAGGCACCAGGACTTCACCTTTTCTTTGGCATTTAATCATATCTGCAACAGAAATGATTTCTGACTTGGGTACCCATATGGGTCCTCTTGGGTTAGTTCTGAAAGGTTTAGCCTTTTGCACCTTATGTCTGGAGTTATAGAACTCAGACTTGTTCAGATACTTTGGATATGAATCCTTTAATCTTGAATAAGTCTTAGTTTTAGAAACTGAGTTCTTCAGAACCTGAGTTTTCAATGGTCTTGACTCAGATTTCTTCAGAACCTGAGACTTGAAGGTCTTTGGTTCTGAGTTGTTTAGAGTCTGAACCATTGAACACTTTGGTTCTGATTTCTTCAGAACTTTGGACTTAAGAGTCTTTGATTCTGATTTGTTCAGAATCTTGGATTCAGAAGTAGAAGGTTCTGATTTGTTAAGAACTTCAGTTTTGCTAGCTCCTGACACAAGGCAAACTTTCTGACCTTTCTTAATACAATCAGAATCAGATGACAGATTGGCTTTCTTTTGTATGCTTTGTCTGACATTCTGAGTTTTAAAAGGTTTTGTATAAACTGGTTTTATTCAAACACAGCCTTTTGAAAATTAGAGTCTGAATTTTTCAGATTCTGAGACTTGCTTGTCTTAGGTTCTGAACTCTTCAGACTTTGAACCTTTTCAGATTTAAAGTCTGTTTTCCTCATAGTCTTAGACTTAGAACCTTTTGGTTTAGACTTTGGCAAAGTTTTAAATTCTGCCTTCATCTTTCCCTTAGGTTCAGAAGTTTTAGATTCTGAGCAGTTCAGAACTTCAGACTTAGCAGTCTCAGTTTCTGCTAAATTCTGTTTCTCAGAATTGTCAGATGCAGGTACAAACATACCTTAGTGCCTTTTATACTATCTTCAGAACAGGATGGAAGGTTTGTTTCATTTGAAAAATTAAATGAATCATTTTTGAAACCAATTCCTTCTCCTTTGTTTCTGCTGATATTATAAATCATAGAAGCAATCTTACTTCTGTTGATTCCAGTTAAGATAAAATCCTGAAGTGCAATTTCATGTTCACTTGGAATTTCATCAGGTTTCTTATGAACCATTTCTCTGAGTTCTTTAACTTCTTCATCAATCTCATTGATATGATTCTGAAGTTGAAGATTCTCATCAGCCAGCAAGTTATTTTTCTTTTTCAAAGATTTAAATTGATTTAACTTGCTTCTGAGGTGGTTCATAAGATCCTTAACTGTATCAATAAGATCAGAACGAGTGAGTTCAGAATATACCTCATCTTCATCATCTGAGTCTGAACCTGATTCTGTATCAGAAGATACATTTGCAACCAAATCCAAATTGGCTTCTTCTTCATTTTCCTTGTCAGATTCTGATCCAGATTCCTCATCAGATGATACTGTTGCTATCAAAGCCAGATTAGCTTCTTCTTCATCTTCATTCTCAGACTCAGATTCATTGTCAAGCTCATCCCATGTAGCCATAAGACTTTTCCTGAATCTGTCTTTGAAGTTGCTTGATTTTGAGTTGTTCTTTCTGGATTTGTAGCAACCTTTCTGTTCTTCCTTCTTGGAACCAGATCCTTTGAAGTTGCTGCTCCTGTTAGAAGATTTCTTTTGTCTTTGCAGCAAGAACTTAATTCTTTTGGAAAGCATTTCTAGCTCCTCAGCTTCTGAATCCTCTTCAGAACTTCCCTCAGGAAATTCTTCATCAGATTCTGAAGCTTTTAGAGCTTTTGAAAACTTTCCTTTGGATTTAAGTGCTATAGACTCAGACTTTCTAACAGGTTCATCTTCATTGAGTCCCAGTTCATGCACCTTGAGAGAGCTTATAAGATCTTCAATACTTAGAGTATTTAAATCTTTAGCTTCCTCAATAGCAGTCACCTTAGGTCTCCATTTAGATGGCAGACTTCTGAGGATCTTGTTCACATGATCAGCAGTAGTATAGCTTTTCTTCAGAATCTGAAGTCCAGAAACTAGAGTCTGAAATCTTGAGAACATAGTCTCAATATTTTCATCCTCCTGCATTCTGAACAGCTCATACTGCTGAACCAGAAGGTTTGCCTTTGCTTCTCTAACCTTCTTGTTTCCTTCATAGTTAGAGCAGAGAGAGGTGAAGATGGCTTTTGCTGTTGATTTATCACTCAGCTTAAGATACTCATTGTGGGGTAAAGAGTCCACAATGATACCTCTTACATTGTGATGTTTTCTGTAGATCTTCCTCTCAGCATCAGTCAGGCCTCTTCTGTTAATAGCTACTCCTTCTTCATCAACTGGAATAGATATTCCATCTTCTATGATATCCCATAAGGAGTCATCAATTCCAATGATGTGGCTGTACATCTTGCTTTTCCACCAGGAAAATTTCTCAGGATCACCAGTAAACATAGGAGGTTTATTGTGTGAGTGAGATTGCTTGTTATCTGTACCATAGTCCACCACCACCACTTCTGGATGTAGATTCACCAGAACCACCAGAAGCCATGTTTTTCTCAGGATCAATACTGACTCACTGTTAAGTGATTGAATATCAGAACCAGGGCTCTGATACCAACTGAAGGTGAGAAAAACACACAAGAAGGGGGGTTGAATTGTGTGGGCTAATTCTTTTCTTTCTCAAAAACTTTGTTAAGTTCAGAATCTGATATAGATCAGTTCTGAACTATTTTCAGAGTGTTTATGCAGCGGATATAAAGTAAATGAGAGAGGGAAAGAGAGACACAATGGTTTTATACTGGTTCCTTCCACAATCCGGAAGTAGTCCAGTCCCCTTGTTACTAACAAGAGATTTTCACTATAATCAAATGATTACAATTGCTCAAGCACAAAGCAAGAGACTTCCAGTTGCTCAAACACCTAGTAAGAGACTTCTAATGCTCAAGACACAAAGTCAAGAGACTTCCATGCTCAAGACACACAAGTCAAGAGACTTCTAGTTGCTCAAACACTTAGTAAGAGACTTCCCTGCTCAGACACACAGTCTAGAGACTTCTATGCTCAATACACAAAGTTATGAGACTTCTGGTTGCTCAGCACGCAGGCTAGAGACTTTGGGTTCAAACAGATTTTACAACAGAAATACAGTTTGAGTTGAACACTTGATATACTATCAGTGGTGTTCACAAAATACAACTCAGGTTGAGACTCTACACTTAAGGAATTCTAAGATAAAAAGTTTGTAAGAATTCCTAAGTGTTTTGATGACTGTTACGTAAAACAGAGTATGGCAGTTCTGGTTTTTCTGGTACAGAGTCTTAGCTTTCTTCTTCAAATCTTCAATCCTTTATAGAGAATTAAAGAGCTGTTGTAGAAGAGCCATGTCATCAAATAGAGCCGTTGCAAATGAAGCTTAGCCAGCATACATTCTGTTCTGGTGTGCACAGAAACAGAGCACACATTTGATTTTTCCTTAAAACTGGCTGCGTGTTTCTTCCAAGGAGACAACATTGCAAAGAGCTGTTCTGACTTGTACAGTGCTTTACAGTTGACAGTGACAGTTGCTTTTCCTTAAAACTCAGACTTCAGAAGCTTCTCTTCAGAACTGGCTTCAGAAGCTGGCATCAGACACTGTTCATCAGAAGCACTCTTCAGAACCAGACTTCAGACGCACTGTTCATCAGACGCACCTTCAGACGCACTGTTCTTCAGACGCACTCTTCAGACGTTGACTTTTGTTGACCTTCAGACGCAGTCTTCAGACGTTGACTTTCGTTGACCTTCAGACTCAGTCTTCAGACGCAGTCTTCAGACGCTGCCTTCAGACGCTCCTTCAGAAGCTGTCTTCAGAACCACTCTTCAGAAGCTGCTTCAGACGCTGATTTGCTTCAGACTTGCAACACAAGCTTCTTTGCTTTCCTTCTTGCTCTTAGCTTGTTCTTTCATAACCAATGTTAGATACCAATCTTTAAGTACATGGTTCTGCACACTTAGAATCAAGCATTAGCAATTCCAATTTTCTTTTTAACACTTTGTTATCATCAAAACCCAAAAGAGAGTTGTTCATACATTTTGTTCCAACATTTCAACTTAGGTACCCATATCTTTATGTCCTCTTTGGTTAGTTCTGAAGATGGGTGATTTCTTTTGCACCTTGGGTCTGACATTCGAGGTTTAAAAGGTTTTGCATAAGCCTGGTTTTTAGTATTCTTTGAAGTTTCTAACACAGCTTTTTGAAATGTGAGTCTGATCTTTTCAGAATCTGAGGCTTGCTATCTTAGGTTCTGATCTTTTCCAAGTCTGAACTTTTCAGTTTGAATCTGATTTCCTCATATCTTAGACTAGAACCATTTGGTTTTTTGAATTTAACAGAGTCTTAGATTCTGTTTTCATCAACACCTTTGGTTCAGCAGTCTTGGATTCTGAGTTGTTCAGAACTTCAGACTCAGCAGTCTTTGATTCTGATGAGTTTAGAGTCTCAGCAATGTCTACTTTGGTACAAAACATACCTTAGTACCTTTCATAATATCTTCAGAACAAGATGTAGGTTTTGTTTCTTTGAATGATTGAATGGATCATTTGAGAAACCAATACCTTCTCCCCTGTTTCTGTTAATATTATAAATCATAGAAGCAACTTTGCTTCTTTGATTCCAGTTAGGATGAACTCCTGAAGTGCAATTTCTTTGCTCACTTGGAACTTCATCAGGTTTCTTATGAGCCATTTCTCTTAAATCTCTTACTTCTTCATCATCTCATTGATATGATTATGAAGTTGAGATTTTCATCAGACCAGCAAAGTTATTTTTCTTTTTCAAGATTTTAATTGATTTAACTTGTCTTCTGAGATGGTTCATAAGATCTTTACTGTATCAACAAGTTCAAGTAGAGTGAGTTTCAGAAAATACCTCATCTTCATCCTCAGAGTCTGATCCTGATCTTGATCAGAAGATTTGTGTGCCACTAAGAGCTAGATTAGCTTCTTCTTCATCATTCTTCTCAGATTCAGATTCATTGTCAAGATCATCCCATGTTGCCATAAGACTTTCTTGAGCTTGTTCTGAAGTTGCTTGACTTTGAGCTGGTCTTCTTGGATTTCTCCTTTGATTTGTCCTTCTGAAGCTCTAGGACAGTCAGCTATGAATGACCAGTTTTCTTGCAGTTGAAGCACCCTTCTGATCTCCTTCTTGGAACCAGATCCTTTGAAGTTACTGCTCTTGTTAGAAACTTTCTTTGTCTTTTCTCAAGTACTGAATCTCTTTGGAAAGCATTGCTAGCTCCTCAGCTTCTGAATCTTCTTCAGAACTTCCCTCAGGAGATTCTTCATCAGATTCTATAGCTTTTAGAGCTTTTGATGACTTTCCTTTAGATTTAAGTGCTATAGACTTAGACTTTCTAACAGGTTCATCTTCATTGAGTCCCAGTTCATGCACTTTGAGAGAGCTTATAAGATCTTCAATACTTAAAGTATTTAGATCTTTAGCTTCCTCAATAGCAGTCACTTTAGGTCTCCATTTAGATGGCAGACTTCTGAGATCTTGTTCACATGATCAGCAGTTGGTAACTCTTTTCAGAATCTGAAGTCCAGAAACCAGAGTCTGAAATCTTGAGAACATAGTCTCAATGTTTTCATCCTCTTTCATTCTGAACAACTCATACTGCTGAACCAGAATGTTAGCCTTAGCTTCTCTAACTTTCTTGTTTCCTTCATAGTTAGAGCAAAGGATGTGAAGATGGCTTTGCTGTAGACTTATCACTCAGCTTCTGATATTCATTGTGAGGCAGAGAATCCACAATGATACCTCTTACATTGTGATGCTTTCTGTATATCTTTCTTTCAGCATCAGTAAGCTTCTTCTGTTCAAGCAACTCCTTCTTCATCAACTGGTATAGTGATTCCATCTTCTATATATCCCAAAGGAATCATCTATTCCAATGATATGACTGTACATTTTGCTTTTCCACCAAGAGAATTTCTCAGGATCACCAGTAAACATAGGAGGTTTATTGTGTGACGTGAGATTTTCTTTCATCTGTACCATAGTCATATGATACAGCAGCACCAGATGCTAGGGAGGTGTGAGGGAACCACCAGATCAGAGCATGTTTTTCTCAGGATCTTACTGACACACTGTTAAGTGATTGAATATCAGAACCGGAGCTCTGATACCAACTGAAGGTGAGAAAAACACACAAGAAGGGGGGGGTTGAATTGTGGTGGACTCAAAAACTGTTTTCTTTTCTTCTCAAAACTTAAGATAGTTTCAGAAGTACAGGTTCTGAACTATTATCAAGAGTGTATTGCAGCGGATTAAAATAAAAGAGAGAAGGAAAGAGAGGACACACAAGGTTTTATACTGGTTCCTTCCACAAGTTGGAAGTAGTCCAGTCCCCTTGTTACTAACAAGAGATTTCACTATAATCAGCATGATTACAATTGCTCAGACCACAAAGGAATGAGACTTCCAGTTGCTCAACCACAAAGGAAGAGACTTCTAATGCTCAAGACCACAAGTAATGAGACCTTCCCATTGCTCAGACACAAAGTAATGAGACTTCCTTGCTCAGACCACAAAGGAATGAGACTCTAACTAGCTCAGAACACAAAGTAATGAGATTACAATGCTAGCACGCAGACTGAGACTTAGACCAAACTGAATTACAAAGAAAGTAAGTTTGGGTTGAACACTTGATAAAATATCAGAGGTGTTCACTTAATACAACTCAGGTTAAGACTCTTAACCTTAAGAAATTCTAAGATACAAAGATTGAAAGAATTTCTAAGAGTTTTGTGAACTATGAGATTTTGACAGCAAAACAGAGCACAGAGTTCAGTTGTTTTTTCCAAGAGTCTTAGCAAATTCTTCTTCAATTCTTCTTCCTTTTATAGAGGGAATTAGAGCTGTTGAAGATTGCAGGATTAATGCAAAGAGCCGTTGCAAATTGTAGAGCTAGGATAGCTGAATTTGTGTGCTGAACTTTGCAGAAAACAAGTACAGCAGCCATTTTTTGAATTTGCTTCCTTAAAAGCTGGGGAATGTTTGAGTCAGGGAGACAACTGTTCCATTGGGTTGTTCTGACATATGCAGGCATTAAATGCGCACAGTAACACTTTGCTTTCTTGCCACATCAGACTTCAGAAGCTTCTGCGTGAACAGTACTTCAGAAGCTCTTCTCAGACTCAGACTTCAGAAGCACTGTTCATCAGACGCTGGTCTTCAGACGTTGACTTTTTGTTGACCTTCAGACGCACTGTCATGTCCTCAGACGTTGACTTCCTTCAGACTCAGCCTTCAGACGCACGCCTTCAGACGCAGCCTTCAGACTCAGCCTTCAGACCCAGTTTTCCTTCAACTTTGCAACATGCTTCTAAGCTTTCCTTCTTGCTCTAAGCTTGTTCTTCCATAACCATTATCAAATACCAATCATAAAGAACGTGGTTCTGAAATAACTTGAACAAAGCATTAGCAAATAACCATTTTCTTTTTAACCCCTTTGTTATGATCAAAACTTAAGGAGGTATGTTATACAATTTATCCAACAATCTCCCCTTAATTCAGAGAGAGTTGTTTTAAACACATTTTGTTCCAATAGACTAAGCACTTCTGATGCTGGAGTCTGAAGACTGTCTCTTTGAATGGACTAATGTTTTCTTTGTGTGATTCGATCCTGATAATAGTTTTGATGATGGTTCTGATGTGGTGTCTGTGTGTGGTTCTGTGTATGCTGGTTTGTGATGGATAGTTATATCCTCTGTGTTGTTTTTCCTCTGTTTGAGTGCATCTGGTCTGTATCTGCTGTTTCTTGTGTTTTCTGCTCCTGGTGATTCATGGTTGTTTTGTCAAAATTGTTTGGCTAAAAAGGGGGAGAATAAGATGTTTCAGAAGCAGTTCAGTGTTTCAGTGTATCTGTTTCAGTTCAGGGGGAGTTTTGTTTGGTCTGATGTCTGTTTCAAGGGAGAATGTGGTTTCTGAAGTGTTCTGATTAGTGCAGAATTGGAAGATGATCTGTTTCAGTAGCTGTGTGTTTCGGGGGGGTGTGTGTTCAGAAGGAGTTTATTTGTGTAGCGTAGTGTTTATCCGCTGCTGACTCTGCTGCTACGTTTGTGTTTTGTTCTTCATGGCTGTGCAATTGAATGTGTGAAGAATTGCTTGTGTTTATCTCTGTGCTCAATTGATTTTAGCCAAAAATTTGCCAAAGGGGGAGATTGTTGGATATTTGGTTGTTGGCTTCATGTTTGCTAAAATCAAATATACAAGCATGTGTGCGTCTTCAGAAGCTGGTCCTCAGCTGTGCGTCTTCAGAAGCTGGAACAGTACTTCAGAAGCTGGAAGTACTTCAGAAGCTGAACTTCAGAAGCACTGTTCATAGAGCTGAACTTCAGAAGCTGAACTTCAGAAGCACTGTTCATCAGAAGCTGAACCTTCAGAAGCTGCATTTCAGAAGCACGTTCAGAAGCTGGTTTTCTGCGTTCAGAAGCTGCGTTCTTCTTGTGTCTTGGAGCTGTTTATTTTCTCACATTATCTTTTGAAGATTTATTGAAGAATTCTCCAAGCTGATGTTTCTAGAAGAAAGATTAATTTCGCAAGATATTTCTGAAGATTGGATTCAATTATTTGTGAATATATTTTCAAAGAAATCTTTGGAAAATATATTTCTGGAAAATAAATGCTTCTATTTGCTTCTAAAGAATTCTGGGAATATATCTTTGAAGGATTTGGTTCAAGAATTATGTTGCTGCTGAAGCTATAAATAGAGGACGCTGTCATTGAAGAAAATCAACTCAACTGAAGTCAGTTTTAATAGAGTGTTCTTAGGTGTTGAGTCTGTAAGCTTTGTGCTTTGTTTTTGTACACCACTCAAGTGTTTAGAGTTGGTTGTTTTTATTGAGTTGTAATTCACTTGAAGCTTTTAAGCAAAAGTGATGTATTGAGTTTTTAGGAGAGTGTCTCCATCTTTGTTTGATTTGTTAGAGTCTGATAATCACTGGGCAGTGATTGACTGAGGGAAGTGAGAGGGGTCTCAGGTCTAGGAGTTCCTAGGTGAAATCTATACGGGTAGTGATTAAGTGAGAAGGCTGTGAAACAGGGGCTGTTGTCATAGGTCTTTGAATTGATACTATTTAGTGGATTTCCTTCCTGGCTTGGTAGCCTCCAGATGTAGGTGTGGTTTGTCACCGAACTGGGTTAACAAATCACCTGTGTTCTTTACTTTCTGTCTGTTATTTTGCTTCTGAACTGTATACTCTGTTCTACGTATTATACTCGTTATAGTTTCAGAATCAGTCCCTGCCGATTTCAGTTAATAAAAGGTAAGGAGGTAGACGTTGGATTGTTGCCGGATGTAACCCGAACTTAAGAAGAGAATTTTTGGAAAAAGGTCCATCGAAGTAGTTTGAGTATTCATCCTGGAGCGACGAAGATGTATCAGGATCTGAAGAAGTTGTTTTGGTGGCCAGGAATGAAGAAGGATATTGCAGAGTTTGTGTATGCTTGTTTGGTTTGTCAGAAGTCTAAGATTGAGCATCAGAAGCCGTCTGGAGTGATGCAACCGTTGTTTGTGCGGAGTGGAAGTGGATAGTATTTCGATGGATTTTGTAAGTGGTTTGCCGAAGACTGTGAAGGGAAGTGATTCGATTTGGGTGATTGTTGATCGGTTGACGAAGTCAGCGCATTTTATTCCTATCAAGATCAGTATGTCTTTGGCGAAGTTGGCGGAGATCTACATTGAGCAGATTGTCAAGTTGCATGGTATTCCTTCTAGCATTGTGTCAGATAGAGATCTGAGGTTTACGTCGAAGTTTTGGGAGAGTTTGCAAGAAGCTTTGGGAACGAAGTTGAGATTGAGTTCTGCTTATCATCCTCAAACTGATGGTCAGTCGGAGAGGACTATTCAGTCTTGGAAGATTTGTTGAGAGCGTGTGTTTTGGAGCAAGGAGTAAGTTGGAGTGAATGTTTACCGTTGATTGAGTTTACTTACAACAACAGTTTTCATTCGAGTATTGGTATGGCACCTTTTGAAGCGTTGTATGGTAGGAGATGTAGGACACGTTGTGTTGGTTTGAGTCAGGTGAGAGTGCTTTGCTTGGACCGGAGGTATGTTCAGCAAACTACAGAGAAGGTTAAGATGATTCAGGAGAAGATGAAGGCTTCTCAGAGTAGGCAGAAGAGTTATCATGATAAGAGGAGGAAGGATATTGAGTTTCAAGTCGGAGATCATGTGTTTTTGAGAGTGAATCCAGTTACGGGTGTTGGGAGAGCTTGAAGTCGAAGAAGTTGACACCCGTTTTGTTGGTCCTTATCAGATTGTGGAGAGAGTTGGAGCAGTAGCGTATCGGATTGCGTTACCGCCGTCGTTGTCGAATCTTCATATGTGTTTCATGTGTCTCAGTGTGGAAGTATGTGTATGACCCGTCGCATGTGATTCAAGTGGATGATTTGGAAGTAAGGGATAATTTGACTGTTGAGACTGTGCCTTTGAATATGAAGGACGAGAGGTTAAGCAGTTGTGAGGAAAGAGAGTTGTTTTGGTGAAGGTGATTTGGGGAGGTCCTACTGGGAGAGAGCATAACTTGGGAGTTGGAGAGTAAGATGAAGGAGTCGTATCCGGAGTTGTTTCCTTCAGGTAATTTTCTGAGGCGAAAATTCTTTAAGTGGGGAGAGTTGTAACAACCCGATTTTTAGTATTAGATTTATTTAATATTATTATATTTTGATTGTTTATTTTATTGGGAATTGGTGATTTAGTGGATTTTTTAGAGATTAAGGGGTATTTTGGTCATTTACGTGGTAACGATTTTTTGTGAAGTGTTATAAACTAGAGTTTTGTGAACTAGAGAATAGAGGTGTGTGAATAATTAGAAGGGTTTAAGTGAGAGTAAAAGAGTAGTGATTATTTTTGAGAAAATAAATTAGACTAAGCAATTAATGTAAGTGACACCAAACCCACAATTAACTAAAATGTAGGTGTGGTGATGCATTAGGTCAAGATCAATTTTTCATAAACAATTAGAAGAGGCTAGGGAGAAGGAGAGAAAGAAGAAGACTTGGAGAGAAGTGAAGGATCTCAAGAGCAAAGGAATGGAACAGAGGGATTCCTACTTAGGAGGAGCTTATTAAGAGTGGGATTAGAGGTAAGAGGGAATGTTTTTTCACCATTTAGGTTTTATGAGACCATTGGTAGTTGTGGTTTTTTATATTGCTCATTTTTTCATGAATTCTGTTGATTATATATAATTTCGTGCTCTAATTGTTGGAGTAAGCCCTAATAGCCAATCTATTTTGATTGGATTTGGCTTTGTATCATGACTTTGATATATATTTATGAATATATATATAAATATATATATATATATATATATATATATATATAAGGCATTTATTTATTCTTTTGTTTAGTTTCAAATAATAAATTCCCTAGAATAATTGGTCCGTTTAATGGAGCATTAAGTGTGACTTAATCGTGAGACTCATTAAACGAAAGGACATTATTCTTAAAGTATCCGTAGTCAAGCTTTATTGTGAAATGGGATAACATTAAAGCATAGAGACTATTATGTGGGTAGACTGATGATCACATCTCACAGATCATAGATAAAGAGTTATCAAGTCTTCACATAGGTATAAATATTAGGAGTAATATTTATACTGGATTGACCCGCCATGAGAATACTACATAGTAAAAGTTATGAAAAGTGTCATAAGATATTCTCATAGTGATAGTGGTGTATTCCACCCTTTGACCTGAAACCACTATGTACCCTAGATGTAGGAGTCGAGTGCTTTATCACCATTCAAACGTTGTCTGTAATAGGATGACTATAAAGTTGGTTGATGGGTACTCCATGAATCATGCTGAGGGACATGAGTGACCTAGATGGAATTTGCCCCTCCTACATAACAGGAGAAATGTCTATGGGCCCAATATTGAACTAGACAAGGATGACACGGTCTATGCCTTGTGTTCAATATAGACATGAGGGCAAAGGGGTAATTATACACATGATCATTATCACAGAAAGGTTTCGTCAGATCACATGACATTCTCGTCACTTGGGTAGCAGTGATGTGTTGCTAGATGAAATTCTGGCCAGGCAAATAAGAGACTAACAGGTTTCTGAACCAACAGGTTCTGAACAAGACTAAGCAGCATATAAAAAACAAATAAGCCAGCAGAAAATAAAAGTGCAGGAAAGCTAAGACAGGCCACACGGTTTGTTTTAACCCAGTTCGGATTAAACACGTTCTCCTACTTCTGGGGGATACCATCCCGGGAAGGAATTCCACTATAGGAATTAATCCTTATGACAACTCAAGAACAACTGACTCCCAGTTCCCAAGCCTAAGTACAATTAACTATCCCGTCCTAGTCTTGAATTCTGACCCAAACACGTTGAGTATTAGTAGACCACTAACTTCCTATTTCAAGTGAACAACCCTTGTTTACTGAACCCCTTCTACAAAAATTACCCCGTTTTGAAGAAACACTGTCAATAAACAAAAACTTCATTCGTACCTAATAGGCTTAGAATGACTTACAACTCTATAAAACTCTAAACCCACTACTAACAATGAGTGGTGCACAAATAAAAACTCCCCTAAAGAAGTTTTCAAAACACCAGACTCAATCTCTGAATTATAACTCTAAATTCGTTAAGTCTTGAAGGCAGCAGCACTCCTCCTTTTATAACCTTTCCAACAAACAGCATAAAACCCAATCCAATCTTCCGAAATTGGATTTGTTTCTGAATTAATGATGGTCCCAATAAGGAAACAAATAAGCCAGGAAAGAATCTTAACTAAGATTGGAACAGAAAAACTACGAAGTTCATTCAACGCAAAGTCAACGTCTGAAGACCAGCTTCTGATCCGTACAACTGAAGCAGCTTCTGATCACTGTTCACTGAGAAGCTTCTGAAGCTGATGTGGCATGGATTTTGACCAAGTACTGTGCGCATTTAATGCCTGGATATGTCAGAACAACTAAATGGAACAGTTGTCTCCCTGACCCAAACATTCTCCAGTTTTTAAGGTGGGCCAATTCAAAAATGGCACCTGCTCTGTTCTGACTGATAAAGTGCAGCACACATTTGCAGCAACCTAGTCCAATTGCAACGGCTAAATTCCTTAATTCAAGCAAATCTTCAACAGCTCTATTTTTATCTATAAAAGGAGGAAGATTTGAAGAAGAAAATGTTGAAGACTCTTGAAACGAATTGCTGAACTCTGCTCTGTTTTCTGTCAAAAAACTGTCAAGTTCAAAACCTCTTAGAAATTCTTTAGTCTTTGTAACTTAGAATTTCTTAAGGTTAAGAGTCTTAACCTGTGTTGTATTAAGAGAACACCTCTGATATTTGATCAAGTGTTCATCCCAAACTCATTTACTTGTAAACCAGTTTGGTCCCTAAAGTCTCAGTCTGTATACTGAGCAATTGTAACCTCATTCCTTTGTGGTCTGAGTCAGAAGTCTCTTGTCTTAGTGACTTGAGCATTGGGAAGTCTCTTGTCTTAGTGACTTGAGCATTGGAAGCCTCTTCCTTGGTGGTTGAGCATAGAAGTCTCTTTCTTTGTGATTGAGCAACTGGAAGTCTCTTCCTTAGTGGTTGAGCATGTGTAATCTTCAGATTATAGTGAACTCTCTTGTTGGAAACAAGGGGACAGGACTACTTCTCACATTGAGAAGGAACCTGTATAATTTCTGTGTGTCTCTCTTCCCTTATCTCTTTTACTTGTTTAATCCGCTGCATACATTCTGATAACAGTTCAGAACCTGCTTCTGAACTGTCTTAAGTCTTTGAAAAAGAAAAGAACAAGTTTTTAGAGTCACACAATTCAACCCCCCCCTTCTTGTGTGTGTGTTTTTCTCACCTTCAGTTGGTATCAGAGCTCCGGTTCTGATATTAACACTTAACAGTGTGTCAGTAGGATCCTGAGAAAAACATGACCTCAACTAGTGGTTCACCTCCACCATCTCCCAGAAATCAAAGAAATGTCCAATATGACTATAGTACTGAAGAAAAGAAGTCTAGGTCACACAATAAACCTCCCAT
The DNA here is from genome assembly GCA_020352615.2 of Yoshiicerus persimilis. Classification (NCBI taxonomy): domain Eukaryota; kingdom Metazoa; phylum Arthropoda; class Collembola; order Entomobryomorpha; family Tomoceridae; genus Yoshiicerus; species Yoshiicerus persimilis. The sequence goes on from JABJWA020000040.1 coordinate 44,994, forward strand.
GTTTACTGGTGACCCAGAAAAATTCTCTTGGTGGAAGAGTAAAATGTATAGTCACATTATTGGGATTGATGATACTCTATGGGACATTATTGAAGATGGAATCTCAATACCAGTAGATGAAGAAGGTGTTGCTGTCAACAGAAGAGCTCTGAGTGATGCAGAAAGAAAGATCTATAGGAAGCATCATCATGTGAGAGGAATCATTGTGGATTCATTACCTCACACTGAGTATCAGAAGCTGAGTGACAAGTCAACAGCCAAAGCTATATTCACATCCCTCTGCTCTAACTATGAAGGTAATCAGAAAGTTAGAGAAGCTAAGGCAAACATTCTTGTTCAGCAATATGAACTGTTCAGAATGAAAGAGGATGAAAATATTGAGACTATGTTCTCAAGATTTCAGACTCTGGTTTCTGGACTTCAGATTCTGAAGAAGAGTTATACCACAGCTGACCATGTGAATAAAATCCTTAGAAGTCTGCCATCCAAATGGAGACCTAAAGTGACTGCCATTGAGGAAGCTAAGGATCTGAATACTTTAAGTATTGAAGATCTTATAAGCTCCCTCAAAGTGCATGAACTGGGACTCAATGAGGATGAGTCTGTTAGAGAGCCAAAAACATTAGCTCTGAAGTCTAAAAGAAAACCTGCTAAAGCTTTGAAAGCTATTGAATCTGAAGAAGAGTTTCCTGAGGGAAATTCTGATGAAGATTCAGATGCTGATGAGCTTGCAATGATTTCTAAAAGACTTCAGTATCTGATGAACAGAAAGAAAAAATTCTCTAACAGAAGCAGTAACTTCAGAGGATCTGGTTCTGGTTCAAAGAGGGATATGCAGAAGGAAAGCTGCTACAACTGCAAAAAGCCTGGCCACTTCATTGCTGATTGTCCTGATCTTCAGAAGGAAAAATCAAAGGAAAAAGCAAAGAAGTCCAGCTCAAAGTCCAGCAGTTTCAGAAATAAGCTTAAGAAGAGTCTCATGGCAACATGGGATGATCTGGATAATGAGTCAGAATCTGATGAAGAAGAAGCAAACCTGGCCCTGATGGCAATTGCATCTTCTGATGCAGAATCATGCTCAGATTCTGATGAAGAAGATGAGGTATATTCTGAACTCTCTAGATCTGATTTAATTGAAACAGTTAATGATCTTATGAGTCATCTTAAAAGCAAGTTAAAAGAAATTAAATCTTTGAAAAATCAAACTAACTTGCTGTCTAAAGAAAATCTTCAACTACAGAGTCAATTATTTGAATATGATGAAGTAGTTGAAGAACTAAGAAAGGAGGCTCATAAGAAATCTGAAGAGGTTCCTAATGATCAGGAAATAGCTCTTCAGGATTTCATGTTAACTGGATTCAATAGAACTAAAATTGCCTCCATGATGTATAATATGATCAGAAACAAAGGTGAAGGCATTGGCTATGATTCATTCAAACCTTCAAATGAATTAAACTCACCTTCATGTTCTGAAGATATTTTAAAAGGCAATGGTATATGCTTTGTGCCTGCTTCTGATAATTCTGAGAAATTGAAAGTATCAGAATCTGAGACTAAGTCAGAAGTTCTGAACAACTCAGACTCTGAAGCTTCTGAACCTAAGGGTAAGATGAAGGCAACTGTTAAAACCTTGCCTAAATCTAAGCCAAAAGGTCCTAAGCCTAAGAGTAAGAGGAAATCAGACTCTGAACTGAAAACTGTTCAGAATCTGAAGTGTTCAGAACCTGGAACTAGTAAGTCTCAGAATCTGAATAAATCTGATTCAAATTTTTCTAAGACTGGGTTTATCAAAACTTCAAAATCTGTTAAACCAGTCAATGCAAAACATTTTCAATCTCAGAATGTTAGGCAAAGCAAGCCAAAGCAAACCAATCAGTTTTCTGCTTCAAACTGTTTTAAGAAAGGCAAAACTGAAGCTTGCCTTGTGCCTGAAGTAAACAAAGTTAGAATTCTGAGGAGATCAGAACCAAAGTGCTCAAAGGTCAAACTCTGAAGGATTCAGAACCAAAGACCTTCAAGTCTCAGGTTCTGAAGAAATCTGAGTCCAAACCTTTGAGAACTCAGGTTCTGAAGTACTCAGGTTCTGAAGCTCAGACTTATTCAAGATATAAGGATTCATATCCAAGTATCAGAACAAGTCTGAACATCATAACTTCAGACACAAGTTTAAAAAGCCAAAACCTTTCAGGACTAACCCCAAAGGACCCATGAAAATCTGGGTACCTAAGTCTGAGATTATTTCAATTGCAGATATGCTTGTCATCCAAAGAAAAGGAAAGGTCCTGGTACCTGGACAGTGGATGCTCGCATCATATGACAGGGGACAAGTCTATGTTCCAAACCCTAACTCTGAAAGAGGGAGGAACTGTGGGATTTGGAGGAAGTCAGAAAGGAAAGATCATTGGTACTGGTAAGATAGGTAATTCTTCCCTGTACATTGATAATGTTTGGCTGGTAGATGGACTTAGACATAATTTACTTAGCATAAGTCAATTATGTGATAGTAATTATGAAGTCCTGTTTAATAAGAACACTTGCACTGTAATCAGTAGCAAAGATAAGTCTGTAGTGTTCAGAGGCAGCAGGAAAAACAATGTTTACAAAATTAATTTTTCTGAATTGGTTCAGCAGAAGGTAGTTTGCCTTCTGTCTGTGAGTGATGAGAAATGGGTCTGGCACAAAAGGCTGGGACATGCTAACTGGAGACTCATCTCTAAGCTTAGCAAGTTACAGCTGGTCAGAGGCTTACCCAGATTGATTATCACTCAGATGCTCTGTGCTCAGCATGCCAAATTGGAAAATTTTCTAAAACTTCTTTTAAATCAAAGAACATTGTTTCCACCTCAAAACCTCTAGAACTCCTTCACATTGATTTGTTTGGTCCTGTTGGAACAGCTTCAATCAATGGGAAGAAGTATGGACTTGTGATTGTTGATGATTACAGTAGGTGGACTTGGGTTAAATTCCTCAGAACCAAAAATGAAACATATGATGTGTTTTTCAAATTCTGCAAACAAGTACAAACTGAAACTGATTTGAAAATTTTGAAAATCAGAAGTGATCATGGTGGGGAATTTGAAAATGAACCTTTTGAAAACTTTTGTGAAGACCATGGAATTTTCCATGAGTTCTCATCTCCTAGAACTCCACAGCAAAATGGAGTTGTAGAGAGAAAGAACAGGTCTTTACAAGAAATGGCCAGAACCATGATCCATGAGTCAAAAATTGCTAAGTACTTTTGGGCAGAAGCTGTAAACACAGCATGTTATATTCAGAACAGGATCTATATCAGACCCATTCTGAATAAAACTGCATATGAATTATTTAAAGGAAGAAAACCAAGTATTTCTTATTTTCATCAGTTTGGTTGTACATGTTACATACTAAACAATAAGGTCTACCTAAAGAAATTTGATGCCAAGGCTCAAAAGGGTACCTTTTTAGGATACTCAGAGAGATCTAAGGCATACAGGGTGTATAATTCTGAAACACATGTTGTTGAAGAAGCTATACACATTAGGTTTGATGATAAGAAGCCTGGTAGTGAAATACCAGAGCTGGTTGAGAGTTTTGCAGATGTCAGAATCTCAGAAGAGCCTTCAGAAGCTGAACCCAGTTCAGGTTCTGATGAAGGTTCAGAAGCTGAAAACAATGAAGACTCTGAGAAACTCTCCAACAATGACACTACTCCTGATGCTAATCAAGACCAGCATGGTTCTGAACAAATCCCTGATGGCTCTTCAGAAGCTAATCCACCCAGAACCTCATTCAAGTACAAGTCTTCACATCCTGAGGAGTTAATCATTGGAAACAAGAACAGTCCAAGGAAGACAAGATCAGCATTCACTCAGAATGAGTCAATGCTTGGCCTGCTATCCATGATTGAGCCTACAACTGCTGATGAAGCACTTGCTGATGATGGTTGGATTGTAGCAATGCAAGAAGAGCTGAACCAGTTTCAAAGGAATGATGTATGGGATCTTGTTGCAAAACCTGATCAGAAGAACATCATTGGAACAAAATGGGTGTTCAGGAACAAGCTCAATGAACAAGGAGAAGTGATCAGAAACAAGGCTAGATTAGTAGCTCAAGGGTACAGCCAGCAAGAAGGAATAGACTACACTGAGACATTTGCTCCAGTTGCAAGACTGGAAGCAATCAGGTTACTTCTTTCTTATGCTATTAATCATGATATCATCTTATATCAAATGGATGTTAAGAGTGCTTTCTTAAATGGTGTAATTTCTGAAGAAGTGTATGTCAAACAACCTCCTGGTTTTGAAGATGTTAAATATCCAAATCATGTTTTTAAACTTAAGAAGTCTTTGTATGGTCTGAAACAAGCTCCCAGAGCTTGGTATGAAAGGCTAAGCAACTTCTTAATTAAAAATGGTTTTGTAAGAGGTCAAGTTGACAATACACTCTTTAGAAAAACTGTTAAGAAAGAAATCTTAATTGTACAAATCTATGTTGATGATATCATATTTGGTTCTACTAATGCCTCCCTTTGCAAGGAATTTTCTAAGTTAATGCAGGATGAATTTGAAATGAGCATGATGGGTGAGCTGAAATTCTTCTTGGGAATTCAAATCAACCAATGCAAAGAGGGTGTTTATGTTCATCAGTCCAAATACACCAAGGAGCTTCTGAAGAAGTTCCAGTTGGATGATTGCAAGCTGATGACAACACCAATGCATCCCACCTGCACCTTAAGCAAAGAGGACAATGGCACTAAAGTAGATCAGAAGCTGTACAGAGGTATGATAGGTTCTCTCCTATACTTAACTGCTTCTAGGCCAGATATTTTATTTAGTGTATGTCTGTGTGCTAGATTCCAATCAGATCCTAGAGAATCTCATATGACTGCTGTCAAGAGAATCTTCAGGTATCTGAAAGGAACAACTAATTTGGGACTTCTGTATAAGAAATCTCTAAATTATAAGCTAGTTGGATTCTGTGATGCTGACTATGCTGGGGACAGGATTGAAAGAAAATCCACCAGTGGAAACTGTCAGTTTCTTGGTGAGAATCTGATATCCTGGGCCAGCAAGAGACAAGCAACCATTGCTTTGTCAACAGCAGAAGCAGAATACATCTCAGCTGCAAGTTGTAGCACACAACTGCTCTGGATGAAACATCAATTAGAGGATTATCAGATTCATGCAGATAATATTCCTATTTATTGTGATAATACTGCTGCTATATGTCTGTCTAAAAATCCAATTCTGCATTCTAGAGCCAAGCACATAGAAATAAAACATCATTTTATAAGAGATTATGTTCAGAAGGGTGTTTTAGATATTCAGTTCATTGATACTGATCATCAATGGGCTGACATATTCACAAAACCCCTAACAGAAGAAAGATTCAATTTTATTAAAAAGAATCTGAACATGCATTTTGTCTCTTGAAAATGTGCTTGAATCTGAATGTATTCCTTGATTCTGAGATTATCATAAGCTAAGACTTATCAAACACTCATCTTCTGAGAGTTTGACTAAAGTTAAGCCTGAAAAACTTCAGAATCTGAAGGATCAGAACCTGGATTTTCTGACTTCTGAATCTGATAAAAATCTAATGTTGGTCAGAATCTGATAAGTATAGCTATGGGCAATGATGATTAAAGCTTTGAAAGTTTATACTCTAATCCTCCCAAAGTCATCAAGTAAAAATGTGATTTTCTGCTCTGATATTCAATGTTAAAATTGCTTAACAAACAATTTTCAAGTTGGTATCAGTTTGTTTTCAAAATGTTTAACACAGACACATTTTAAAAGCCCAAAGTGTTTCAGACAATGTTCAGTCTTTAGAAATGTTTTTATTTAGTATCAGACTCTGAATTAAAACCTTTTAGCTGGTATCAGAACTCTGAGATAAATCCTCATTTGATATCAGATTCTGATATATTTCTTTTAAGCAAACTCAGAATTGCTCTGATACTGAACACTTCTTGAGAAGTTTTGCTCTGATACTGAACACAACTGGTTGTTTTGCTCTGATGCTGAACCAGTTTGTACTGAACAAGTAATGTCTGAACACAGAATGACCTGATCAGAAGCTCCAAACTTTTTCTGCTTCTGAACAGCATTCTAATTTTACTGCAAGTCATATACTAATTGAAAATCAAGTAGGCTCTGATGATTATCCTTGCTACTTGATTATCCTTATGATTGCATAAATATCTCACATATTTTTGTTCAACCCCCCCAATTCTGAACCTTTTATGAAATGTTTTCAAATTCTTTTAAAAAGGGGGAGATTGACATGCTCTGATACATACTTTCAAACTCTTTTCAAACTCTTGTCTGCTCTGATACAGAAGTTTTCAAGCTCTCTTGTAAAAAGGGGGAGAAATTTTCTGTGTTAAGGGGAGTAAGTGCAATTTTTTGTTGATGACAAAAGGGGGAGAAAGTAAAACAAGTATTAAAGCACCTGAGCTCAAAAATAAGTTAAAATTGTCAGAAGTTAAGCTTATTAAGCTCTGATACAATTGTTAAGCTAGCTCTGATACAATTCTGATTGAATTTAAGGTTGAAGCTCTGATACAATTCTGATTGATTTTAACTTATGAGAACTGCTTTAATTCTTAGCCTTTGAAGTGAAAGTCTGGCTCTGATATCATTTTGTGAGATACATTACTCTTAGTGAGTAAGTTGAATTTAAAATAACTTGGATAAGACTCAGGGAGCTTACAAAACTCATCCTGTGGATTATCAGACTTAGGGGGAGAGCTTACAAACCTCAGAACCTGAAGTCAACAAGTCATTTTGAATTCTGAGTGTAAATTTCACCATATTGTTTTAAGTTAAGATTAATTAACATGGATAAGAATCAAGGGGAGCTTACAAACCTAACCTTGAGGATTGTCAGACCTAGGGGGAGCTTACAAACCTCTCCTGAAGTCAGATTGTTAATTGAACTTAGCAACAATTCTGAAATTTTCACATTTATGTTTTTAACTGAACTTAATTAACTTGGATCAGACTCAGGGGGAGCTTACAAACCTCACACCCTGCAGTTAACTTGTTAATTAAGTTAACAACAATTTTCTGTTTTAATACTTATGTTTGTCATCATCAAAAAGGGGGAGATTGTTGGAACAAAATGTGTTTAACAAGTCTCTTATAAAATAAGGGGGAGATTGTTGAAACATTATGTGTAAACATATCTCTCTTTATGGTTTTGATGATAACAAAGTATTAAAGAGAAAATTGGTTATTTGCTAATGCTTTGTTCAAGTGTTTCAGAACCACATGCTTAATAAGTATTGATTGATAATGGTTATGAAGAACAAGCTAAAGAGCAAGAAGGAAAGCCAAGAAGCAAGGTTGCAAAGCTAGTAAGAAACTGGTCCTGAAGAAGTGCTCCTGAAGTAAGAGCTTCTGAAGAGGTCCTGAAGAGTGCTACTGAAGTGCAGCTTCTGAAGTCTGAGTGCTTCTGAAGAAGTCAACGCAAAGTCAACGTCTGAAGACCAGCTTCTGATCCGTACAACTGAAGCAGCTTCTGATCACTGTTCACTGAGAAGCTTCTGAAGCTGATGTGGCATGGATTTTGACCAGTACTGTGCGCATTTAATGCCTGGATGTGTCAGAACAACTCAATGGAACAGTTGTCTCCCTGACCCAAACATTCTCCAGTTTTTAAGGTGGGCCAATTCAAAAATGGCACCTGCTCTGTTCTGACTGATAAAGTGCAGCACACATTTGCAGCAACCTAGTCCAATTGCAACGGCTAAATTCCTTAATTCAAGCAAATCTTCAACAGCTCTATTTTTATCTATAAAAGGAGGAAGATTTGAAGAAGAAAGTGTTGAAGACTCTTGAAACGAATTGCTGAACTCTGCTCTGTTTTCTGTCAAAAACTGTCAAGTTCAAAACTCTTAGAAATTCTTTAGTCTTTGTAACTTAGAATTTCTTAAGGTTAAGAGTCTTAACCTGTGTTGTATTAAGAGAACACCTCTGATATTTGATCAAGTGTTCATCCCAAACTCCTTTACTTGTAAACCAGTTTGGTCCCTAAAGTCTCAGTCTGTATACTGAGCATTTGTAACCTCATTCCTTTGTGGTCTGAGTCAGAAGTCTCTTGTCTTAGTGACTTGAGCATTGGGAAGTCTCTTGTCTTAGTGACTTGAGCATTGGAAGCCTCTTCCTTGGTGGTTGAGCATAGAAGTCTCTTTCTTTGTGATTGAGCAACTGGAAGTCTCTTCCTTAGTGGTTGAGCATTGTGTAATCTTCAGATTATAGTGGAACTCTCTTGTTGGAAAACAAGGGGACAGGACTACTTCTCACATTGAGAAGGAACCTGTATAATTTCTGTGTGCCTCTCTTCCCTTATCTCTTTTACTTGTTTAATCCGCTGCATACATTCTGATAACAGTTCAGAACCTGCTTCTGAACTTGTCTTAAGTCTTTGAAAAAGAAAAGAACAAGTTTTTAGAGTCACACAATTCAACCCCCCCCCCCCCCTTCTTGTGTGTGTTTTTCTCACCTTCATTTTGTCTCAGGGGGGTGCATAGTGTTAAGTACTGAGTTGTGATTTGTTTCAGTTCAGAAGAATTTTCTCAGAAGTTTCTGCAGTTCAAGAATTAAGGGGGAGAGGTTGGTTGTGATATGCTGAGTTGCAGGGGAGTTTCTGGATTGTGAAGCTGGTGTTGTGTTGCTTGTGTGTGTTGTGCTTCAGGAGGTGTGGTCATGTGGGTTTCAGAACTGTGAAGTCAGAAGTTATCTGTGTTTGTGTGAAGCTTCAGGTGGGGAGTTTACTGAGTTTGTTTGTCTGTGTTTCAGAAGTGTTGAAGTAGTTTGTGTGTGCTTCAGGAGTTCAGGATGTGTTGTGATTTTTCAGAAGATGAACTGAAGCTGTTTGATTGGTTTAACATAGCATTTATCCGCTGCTTATCTCTGCTGCTATGTTAATTATATGTGGAAGTTCTTCATGGCTGAGTTTATTTTGTTGAGTGAAGGACTTGTATTTGTGTTGCATTTGATTTTAGCCAAAAATTTGCCAAAGGGGGAGATTGTTGGTTATTTGAAGTGTTGGCTACATTGTTTGGTAAAATCAAAGTGCTCAAGCAATGCGTCTCCAGATGTTTAAGAAGTCTTCAGAAGCAAGAAATTGGATTTGAGGAAGTTCAGAAGCAAATCAGGCCTTCAGACGCAGAAATTGGCTTCAGACGCAGAATGGCCTTCAGACGCAGACTGACTTCAGAGCAGGAATGGCTTCAGAGCACTGTTCAGACGTGACAGCGTGACTTCAGACGCTGCTTCAGACGTTGACCAGCGTTGACCTTCAGAAGCTGGACTTCAGAAGCTGACTCAGAAGTGATTTCAGAAGCTGGATTTTCTGCATTATTTCTGATTCTTTCTGTGCGTATCTGTTGGAAGATTTATTGAAGATTTATTCAGGCATTTGTTTTCTAGAAGGCTGATTAATGTGTGAAGATCTTGGGAAGATTGGCTTCGTTTTTTTATGTTGAATATATTTGAAGAGAATCTTTGCTCAAGGTTGAGAAAATAGTACAAGTTAGGAGAAATTTCGATTTGAATGTGTGTGAAAGAGTGGTTCTGTGTTTTCTGTTTTATAATAGAACCAGCGTAGGTATTTACCGAGCGTGACTAAAGTCGCGCATGGATAGTTTCGTCTTTTTCTTTGGGAGTGGCAATATTGCATTGGGGGAGAGCAATTTTCTAGAATAAGTATACCAATTAGTCCTTGAATGATAGTAATTGTCACTTTGATCTTAGAGTATCACCCTAAACTTACGGACCCTACCCAAAGCCACGTCTGAACTAACAAAGCAAGAGTAGTAGTTAGTGTTGTCAATCTGCATAATTGAAAATAGCAATTTGTTCAAATTCTACAATGTTACGGTGCACCGCAATAGCCGTTGTTGACAATATCTATCTATCTTTATCTTTATAATACTAAATGTTAGGTAGTCTTGACCTAATCCTATTGATTTACCCTAAAGTTTTGGTTTGAAAAAAAGCTTTTGCAGGACTTGAACGGTTCACCACTTGCTATCACCACACAAGTTTTACCACTAGGTTGTCCAAGTTTTAGCTGAAATAATCTTGCTTCCAAAATTGATATTCAATACGTATGCCATTTTCCTTATGCCACTGATGCCTTTTTGGTGTGGCCTTTTTAATACGGTTATTTTTCCTCATGTAACTGCATACAATGAATGATTCTAAAAGAAAAAAAAATGTAACTGCACACAACACAACAAACGGTAACAACATAAAATATACGATAAAGGGGTACTTGAAGAGAGGTTATCCAAGGTTGCACGCACTGCGAAACAACGACAATGGCTGCATGAACCATCGAGCATGCGAATAAATTATGCTCATTGGGGTAATTTCTCATTTCTCTCTCTTCACATCTCTTCTTCTCTTTTCACGGTCTCTCTACAAATCAATCAATTTAGATTTCTAGCGTTTCTCACAAATCCAAACTCTCACAGTCTAATTTTGTCTACTGTTTATTCAATTCAGTTTTCATTCTAATGAATAGATTTTCCTCATGTTTTAACTTTTTTTTTCACAGTGTCGTTATTTTTGTTTTTTATGCAATTTCATGTGATTTTAAATTTTTGGTATTCTTTGCAAGGTTAATGTTGTAGGATTCACAATTTTATGTTCTCTTTAACATGGGGAACAATGTAGGTATTGGTAAGTTTCTCAAGGTAGAAATATGGTGAATCAATCTAATTTTTTTGATGTGTAATTTTGTCTGCTTATTTGTTTCTCCTATATTATATGACTTAAAGTTATTTATTCTGACTTTTTATTTGAAAAAATCATTAGACTAGATTATAACATTATTTTGCTTTCTCACTTTGACTTTTGAATATGTTTACTATTTTTAATTTGCTTATATTAGTTGTTCTTTAATAGGAATGTAATCAAATATGAAGGTAATTAAGGAACACAACATGATGATATTGTTTAATTAGTAAGAAAATAAAGTTTATAGCTTAAATTGGTATAATTTTTGCACCTTTTTTTTGCAGTGGTTTGATAGCATATTAATACTGAATGTAACTACTATAAAAATAATGATACAACCAATTTAATACTTATATATGAAACGCTACCAGACCCGTGCATCGCATGGGTTAGATCTAGTTATGATAAATGTTAGTAGTACAGATTAACCCGATTTTTTAGTTTTGAAAAATACTGAGAATCGAACCCAATACCAATTGTATGCACTTCAGCATGTTTGCACTACGCCAGTAACAGTTTTGCTGATTTAAAGTTGCTTCAATCAATACTAACGCTTTGATTAAGCCACTAATCCGCCTAAAATTATGCTTTAACACTCACAAGCCTGCTAGCCCCACTATTAGCATTATTCTGTGCATTAACCCACTAAAATAATTTCAATGTCTATCATTTAAAAAAGTAACTCACATCGGATAACAACTGTTCTATCTAACTGCACCACATCGTTCCATCTTGAGTGTTTGTGAGGGGCTTTGTTTTGTTCATGATTGTCAGTATGTGTTTGCTGCACGGTTCTACATCTTTTTTCATGTGATATGACTTCAAGTTCAGGTCAATATCAGTATTTCTCTGTAGCAGTTTGTTGGGCAAGTTTTGTTTAGACTTTGTACATTCAATTTACTCTTTATCTTGCTGTTGTGTGGTCTTAACTACTGAATTATTTGTTTTTTTTACTGCCTTGGCCTAACGTAGAGAGTTGATTCGATTGTATGAAGTGCAGCAGATTAGAGGCCGTTAAGCAAAACCACTCCAATGTCTCGGCAACAACGCATTCTCCGTATACATCAAGGTTGGGCTTCATGTTAATCTCCATCTCCCTCTTCTCCTCAATTGCGTGTTCATTCTATCAAATTTCACATTTACCACTAATGAAAGCAATGAATGCATGCATGATATAAGTAGGCCACTCCATTCATTCTCAATGTCATGCTATTTCATTGTAGGGTCACTCCATTTATTTTTAGGGCATTCTCTACCGAGGGTAAATTTTAACGAGGGTTCTTATTTCTCTGGTTTTACATTTTGTTTAGGTTTCCTTTTTCACATTTTCTTCAAATTTTTCTTTTCTACTACATTTTCAGGTTGTAGGTGCTTCTTAGTTTCACCCATCAGGTGTCTCTCTTGCCATCATATATGTACTGCTGCATCTTTAGCATATGGAGATCTGGGAAACACTGAAAGGAGAACAATCAGGCGATAGTAAAGTTATTACAGCCGATAGGGATTCGTCATCTTTCTCTCTCCATCTCCTTTATTCTCACTTTTTTTAGTCATTTGAAATCACATCGTGTTAAATTTATGTGTAATTTTTTCTTTCCTCTATGTGGGTTCAAGATATATGTTTGCAAAGCAAGAACTCAGTAAGAGTATGTTGAAAACATCTATGTGGGCTCATTGTGGGTTCTGCTTTCAAGGTTTTATTTCAATATTCTAATACGCAACATGAAATGCTTATCCACGGGTTTTGTTTTTATTTACTATTTTTATTATTTATATAAATGAAATTATTAAGTTATATTTCTATTTATTATATAATTAAAATTGCCATTGAACTGCACCCCAACTTTTCATCCCACTTTTTCCATTTCCCAGAAACTGTCATTTTCTCCATTCAATTACGCGTCTCGATTTTTTGTTTTTAAATAGTGGTTCAAAACAATTATTCCGATGAATTGAACTTTGGCTGTACAGGTTGAATGACTTATATTAAAAATACATAATTGTGAAGTTTACCAGGAAGATCTGTCATGCTAGTTTAGATCATTTTCCTTTCTCTCCATATGTGTGAATTGATCAGTTTTTCTCTTTTCTTTTATTGCTTCTTATCTATGCATGTATGTGATACTCCCATTTTCGAAATCCCAACTTCGACTCTTTTTACTCGTCTTTAAAAGCTCAAAAAATTTCGTCGTTTCAGACGAAAATGTCGAGCAGTGAAGGTATTTTAAAATTGGTTTGGATATTTGGTGTTGTTTGCTTCATGTGTGCTAAAACTCAAATATACAAGCAAGATGTGCGACTTCAGAAGCTGAACCTCAGAAGCTGAATCTTCAGAAGCTGAACCTCAGAAGCAGAACTTCAGAAGCTGACCTTCAGACGCAGACCTTCAGAAGCGAACCTTCTTCAGACGCTGACCTTCAGAAGCATTCTTCAGAAGTACTTCAGAAGCCTTGATTTCGCGCCTTGGAGCTGTTTATTATCTCACCTGATCTTTGAAGATTTAATTGAAGAATTCTTTCATGTTACTTGTTCTCCAAGCTGCGTGTGTTTCCAGAAGGAAGATATTTTCGTGAGATATATTTTCTAAGATTGGATATTTTTATTTGTGAATATATTTTCAAAGAGATCTTTGGAAAATATATATTTCTGAAGAATATTTGTGTCAATATATTTCTGAGAAAGAATATTTGACTTCAAAGAGTATATGTTGCTGCTGAAGGCTATAAATAGAGGACGCCACTATGGAAGAAATCACTAAACAAAGCCATCATTGAAAGAGTATTCTTAGGTTTGGAGTCTGTTAATTGTGAGCCTTTCTTGTGTCACCTTGATGCAAGCTTAGGACTGTGTTTATTGAGTTGTAATTGTGATCACTCTAAGCTTTTAAGCAAGAGTGACGTTTGTGTGTTTGGAGTGTGTCTCCTCGTTGATTGTTATTTGAGTCTAAGATCACTGGGGCAGTGATTGTTTGAGGGGAAGTGAGAGGGATCTCAGTCTAGGAGTTCCTAGGTGAAGTACAGTACGGGTAGTAGCTAGGTGATAAGGGTGTCAACTGGGAGTTTGCTGAGAACTTAGAACTAGGACTACACTAGTGGATTTCCTTCCTGGCTTGGTAGCCTCCAGAGTAGGTGTGTTTGTCACCGAACTGGGTTAACAATATCTTGTGCCTTTTACTTTCTGTTTTTTTTTTCCGGTTACTTGTTTACTTTGTACCTGTTTTACACCATGTTCCTGTGTTGAATCATTACGTTCAGCATCAGGACTTTACTGCGCCAGAATTTCAATTGGCATCAGAGCAGGCACCCTGTTCTGTTTTTGGGTGAGCTCCAGGGTTAAATCAATTCTGGTCATATGGACAACTCAAAGGAAGGAGGAGCTATCAATGATAGATCTGTGAAGATGAATAAAAGCATAGCTTTCATATCCAACACTAATGAGAAGTTGTTCAATGTGAAATAGATACTGAAGAAAGCATCTCAGATACAATTGTGCTTAGGCAATTCAATAAAGTTTTGAAGAGATTGGACAGAAAGCCAATGCCAAATGGTCAGAACATCAAGTTCAACATCAGTAAGCAACCAAATGATTGAAGAAGACAAGATCTGATGATAAAGTTAAGGATTCAGAAGCACCATCAGGTTTCGAAGCACCATCTGATACTGAATTCAGTGATGAAGAATTGTCTTATGAAGAACTGGCTAACTCTTACAAAGATCTGTATACTAGGAGTGAGGAAGTGTGCAAGCAGCTGGAAAAACAGAAGAGAACTATCACTCAACTTCAGGCTGAAAGAAGTGAACACTTAGGACAAATTTCTGATCTCAATGATGAGGTAACCCAACTGAACTCTCAACTTGAACATATGAAGAAGCAAGTCAGAATGATGAACACTGGTACTGATATGCTAGAAGAGATATTGGAGAGTCAGAACCAAGGGAAACCAAAAGGAATAGGGTTTGATTATAGGACCTTGAACAACAAACAGCAAAATCCAGCTAAAAGGTTCATTGCAGCTGTTGGAACATATGATACAATGATGGGCAAACCTAAGTTGGAACATCAGAACAAACCTCAGGGATCTAAGAGCAAGAGGGCATCTCGTCCTTGGATATGTCATTACTGTGGTAGAAAGGGGCACATAAAGCCATTCTGTTTCAAGCTGTATGGATACCCCAAGCACTTTCACAAAGAAAAGTGGAACCCATTGTAAACAAAATCAATGTCAAGAAGGAATGGAGACCCAAATGTGATAATGTTGGCTCTAATTGCTCACACCTCTCTGAGAGCATCATCTAGGGAAGACTGGTACTTTGACAGTGGATGCTCTAGACACATGACTGGAGTTAGTAAATTCTTGAAAATATAAGATCTTACACCAGTAGCTATGTGACTTTTGGTGATGGAGCTAGAGGAGAAATTCTTGGAATTGGAGACTTGATCAGTGATGGACTACCAAGGTTAGACAATGTGTTATTAGTAAAAGGGCTAACTTCAAATTTGATTAGCATAAGCCAGCTGTGTGATCAAGGGATGGAAGTGAACTTCAACAAGACTGAATGTCTGGTAACTGATGGGAAAAGTGAAGTGCTAATGAGAGGTAATAGATCTAAGGACAATTGTTACTTATGGATGCCTCAAGAAGAAGCAAGCCTATCCACATGTCTCGTGAGTAAAGAAGAAGAGGTTAATCTGTGGCACCAGAAACTTGGGCATTTAAACCTGAGAAGAATGAAGAAAGCCATGTTCTGGAAGCCATCAGAGGATTACCCAAACTTAAGATTAATGAAGACAACATTTGTGATGAATTGAAGCTAATAGATGGTGCGATTATTTCTCAAAGCAAGTGTGTCCAAGTAGGGTGAAGATTTTGACTCTATGAATGCAAGACATAAGGAACTCATGCTGCAGCAATGTGCAGATAATCAAAGAGGAATGGTGTTGATATTGATCAATGTGCTGTGATGCAGACTGGGAAAGAATGCTTATATGAGAATCTATAGCAATTACAGGTGTTGAAACGTGCAAACAAATTCTTTCTATTTACTATAACTAGAGTTGCACGAGAAATCAAGGGAAATCATTGGCATTTTGAAGACTGCTGAAAATACTCTGTTGTTGAAACCAGTTCTGAGATTCCCCAAAACTGATTCTGATATGGTTGAGTTTCCTGAGAATCCTCAACCTGATCAACCTGATGTGGGTTGAAATTTTGAGGTTCAAATATGTTAATGCTCAGAGGTATTATGTTCAGATGTGGTTACTATTGCTACGTGTGTCTGAGTGGTTTGCTATGAAGTGTGTGTTCTTCTGTAAGACTTTGTTGTGGGTACTTGTTTGTGTGATTAATGTGCATTCTGTGTGTGGGATTTTCTTGTGGGATCCGTGGTTGTAAATTGCTACTGTGTTCTTGTTCTTCTAGTCTGGTGAATGCATGGTTGTGTTTGTCAAAATTGTTTGGCTAAAAAGGGGGAGATAAGTGTTTCAGATGCACTACAGTAGTTCAGAAGCAATACAAAGTAGCAGAAGTTAGTTCAGAAGCAATACAGTGATTTCTGTTTCAGGGGGAGTGCTTCGTTTGTTCCTGAATGACATGTTTTAGGGGGAGTGTATGTGTGGAAACGTAGTCAGTTTTGTTTATTGTGCCGCTGCTGACTCTGTTGCTATTTGGTTGCTACGTTTAAGTTCTTCATGGTTGGTTGCGTACTTATGATGAGTGCAGAATTTGCCTTGTGATATCTCTCTGATCTCAGATTGATTTTAGCCAAAAATTTGCCAAAGGGGGAGATTGTTGGATATTTGGTTGTTGGCTTCATGTTTGCTAAAATCAAATATACAAGCAAGATGTACGTCTTCAGAGCAACCTCAGAAGCTGAACCTTCAGAAGCTGAACCTCAGAAGCTGAACCTTCAGAAGCTGAACTTCAGAAGCTGAACCTTCAGAAGCTGAACCTTCAGAAGCTGAATCTTCAGAAGCTGAACCTTCAGACGCTGAACTTCAGAAGTACTTTCAGAAGCAGTCTTGTTTTCGCGCCTTGGAGCTGTTTATAATCTCACCTGATCTTTTGAAGATTTAATTGAAGAATTCTTTCATGTTACTTGTTCTCCAAGCTGCGTGTGTTTCCAGAAGGAAGATATTTTCGTGAGATATATTTTGAAGATTGGATATTTTTATTTGTGAATATATTTTCAAAGAGATCTTTGGAAAATATATATTTCTGAAGAATATTTGTTTCAATATATTTCTGAAAAGAATAATTGATACAAATATGTGTTTAGCCGAGAAAGATTTTATTTTGAAATATATTTCTAAAGAAGAATTTTGGAAATATATCCTTGAAGAATATTTGGTTCAAATATTTGTTGCTGCTGAAGGCTATAAATAGAGGACGCCACTATGGAAGAAATCAACTCAACCAAGCCATCATTGAAAGAGTATTCTTAGGTTTTGAGTCTGTTAATTGTGAGCCTTTCTTGTGTCACCTTGATGCAAGCTTAGGACTGTGTTTATTGAGTTGTAATTGTAGATCACTTGAAGCTTTTAAGCAAGAGTGACTTTTGTGTGTTTGGAGTGTGTCTCCTGTGTTGATTGTTATTTGAGTCTAAGATCACTGGGGCAGTGATTGTTTGAGGGGAAGTGAGAGGGGTCTCATATCTAGGAGTTCCTAGGTAGAAATACCACGGGTAGTGATTAAGTGAGAAGGCGGTGAACCTGAGGTTGTTCACATAGGACTTTGAATTGATACTATTATAGTGGATTTCCTTCCTGGCTTGGTAGCCTCCAGATGTAGGTGTGTTTGTCACCGAACTGGGTTAACAAACATCTTGTGCCTTTTACTTTCTGTCTGTTTTGTGTTGCGTGTTTTACTCATAAATCAACGTTGAAACTTTGTACTCTGTTTTACACCATTGTTCTGTGTGGATCATTACGTTCAGCATCAGGACTTTACTGCGCCAGAATTTCACTTCCCACAAAAACAAGGAGCAAATGGTAAGGAAAGCAAGGTCAGAAGCTGAGGGAGCTTCTGAACCAAAGAAAAGGAAGCTCATGAAGATGTTAGGGTGGAGGAAGAAGAAGAATCTGAGGAAGAGCCTCTGATTAGGAAGAAAAAGGCTGAAGTGAGTGAATCTGAAGCACAAGTGGCTAGCAGAATGAAGGAAGACCTGGAGAAGGCTGTCAAGTTAGCTAAGGAACTGAGCATTCAACAGTCTCAGGAGCTAGGGAAATTCTTTCTTCTCATTTGGAGATGAAGAGAGAAGTACCTCTGAAGCACACCATTCAGAACCTACTTCAGAATCTGCTGAGAAAGGTAATGCTGCAAACTTAGCCAGTTTAAATTTTAATTTCTGATGATGTTCCTGATCTAACCACTCAACCAGAAAAAGCCCCATCCAACCTTCCTCACCCCTACAAACTGCCCACAATAGGATTCAACCAATCCTGAACCTTCCCTCATGAGAAAACTTAAGACCAAAGACCTTTGTAGATGCTCTCAACAAGAAAAGACAACGCATTCTTTTCTGAAAGAGATCTCTAACAGAGAAGAGCTGCTTCTGATCCTATTGACGATAGCCTACTCAGTCATCCCCTACTGATAAGATTCAACAAAAACAACCTCACCTAAAACCATATCTACACCTCAACCATCCAACATACCTGAACAACCACTATACATACCATCTCTTCAAACTGCTTACTGGTGAGACACCAGACTGAAATTCTGGCAGTTCTGGTTCTGAACTTGTAAAACAGAGTATGAAAACAAAGTTCAGAAGCAGAAAATAAAGTGCAGAAAGATAAAGAACACAATGATTTGTTAACCCAGTTCGGTGCAAACTTCACCTACATCTGGAGGATACCAATCCAGGAAGGAAATCCACTAAGTAGTATTAATTCTAAGACTCAAACACAGCCCCTGTTTTCCAGTCTTATCACTTAATCACTACCTGTCTAGACTTCTACCCAGGAACACCTAGGTATAAGAACCCACTTACTTCCTAACCAAGTAATCACAGCCCAGTGATTATCAGACTCAACAAAAACAACAAATTGAAGACACTCTTCAAAAACAGAAAAACATTCACTTGTGCTTAAAAGCTTTAAGTGATTAACAACTCTAAACAAAACAACCAACTCTAACAATGAGTGGTGCACAAAACAAAGCACTAAGCTTAACAGACTCAAAAACACTAAAACTCTAAACTCTAATTTCTGGTTTTTGATCAATCATTCTTCAATAGCAGCACGTCTTCCTTATATAGTCTTCAGCAGCACACATAATTCTGAACCATATCATCTTCAAAATACATTCTGAAATTCTTAGAAGCTCAAAAAGGAAACATATATTTCTGAATTATATTTTGCAAAGATCCTTTGCAAATATATTCATCATAAACACGAAGCCAATCTTCACCAAGATCTTCACCAAAATAATCAGCCTTCTAGAAAACACATGCCTGGATAAATCTTCAACAAATCTTCAAAAGATACGCAAAGAATTAATCAGAAAAATGCAGAAAATCCAGCTTCTGAAATCAGCTTCTGAAGTCAGCTTCTGAAGGTCAACAGAAGTCAACGTCTGAACAGTGCGTCTGAAGACCCATCCTGCGTCTGATGAACAGTTCTGCGTCTGAAGGCCAATTCTGCTTCTGATGAACAGTAAACCAGTTTTCAGCTTCTGAACCTCTGAAATCCAATTTCCAGCTTCTGAAGACTAAATAACTTCTGGAGACGCATTGCTTGCACATTTTGATTTTACCAAACATGTAGCCAACATTCAAATATCCAACAATCTCCCCCTTTGGCAAATTTTTGGCTAAAATCAAATTCTTCACAAAGACAAGTTCTTCACTCAACACAAGTACTCAACCATGAAGAACTACACACAATAGCATAGCAGAGTCAGCAGCGGATAAAGCTATGTTAACCAAACAATCACTTCAGTCACTCACAAACATAACACTCCCCCTGCAACACACAACAGCAGTTTCTGAGGAACAGACTTCTCCCCCTGAAACACATCACTCAGGAACTCCCCCTGAACAGCTCAGCTCAGGAACTCTCCCCCTGAAGCAACAGATCAGCAACACACATATTTCTCCCCCTTTTTAGCCAAACAAGTTTGACAAAACACCAGCAAACACCAGGAGCAAGAAACACAACACAGAACACAAAGAACTCAGCACAGCACATCAAGCATAGAACCACATAGAATCCACACACAGAAGACACCAAAACTAGAGAACAGCACACTGCAGACCAGAAACACAAAGAAATCCAGACATCAGTCACAACTAGCCAGTCTTCAGACTCAGCATCAGAAGTTGCTTAGTCTTCATTAGACACAATCATCAGATGCTGCTCAATTGATGTGTGCCTCAGGCACATTCAGAACCTTCTTCCCAGCAATCTGCTTCTCAAGATCAGCAATTCTCTTCTGAACACAGAGTACACAACATCTTCAGACTCACAAGAAACTAGTGCCTTCTGAACAGGAACAGGAACCAACACTTTGCTCCAGACTTTAGATGGTCCAGCACCAGAACTCTTCTGTGCTACAGGAATGGGCTTGCTGTCAGCAGCAACAGCCTTTCCTTTCCCTTTGTTCAGCCTCTGAGCAACACTTCACACTTTGGTCTCCAAACTTCTTGACCTTGCTTTTGTTCACAGCTGGTTCCACTTTTCTGTGGTGAAAATGCTTGGGGTATCCATGCAGCTTGTAACAAAAAGGTTTAATGTGTCCCTTTTTACCACAATGATGACATACCCAAGGATGAGAAGCCTTCTTGTCTTTAGATTCCTGAGGTTTGTTCTTAGGTTTCCTCATCAGTGGAACATGAGTATCAGCAGCAGGTATGAACCTCTTAGCAGGATTTTGTTGTTTGATGTTCAGATTCTTATCAACAAATCCAATGCCATTTGGTTTTCCTTGATTCTGATTCTCCAAAATCTCTTCCAGCACATCAGTAGCAGAGTTCATCATTCTAACTTGCTTCTTCATCTGATCAAGTTGAGAATTCAGTTGAGTTACCTCATTATTGAGAACAGAAATTTCTCTAAGTGTTCACTTCTTTCAATCTGAAGTTGAGTGATAGTTTTCTTCTGTTCTTCCATCTGCTTGCACACTTCTTCAAATTGACATGCACCTTCTTGCAAAACTCAGCAGGATCTTTGTAATAGGTAGCCAGATCTTCACAGGATGATTCTCCATCACTTGACTCAGACTCTGAAGAAGTTTCTGAACCCATAACTTCATCATCAGGGATGCATCTTCCAGTAAAGGCAGCAACATGCCTGGCTGACTTATTCCCCACTTCTCCTTCTGAGTCCTCTTCATCAGACCAAGTCACAGTCAGACTCTTCTTCTGTTTCTTGAGATAAGTAGGACATTCTGACTTGACATGACCATATCCTTCACACTCATAGCACTGAACTCTTTTGATTGATTGCTCTTCTCATCAGTTCTTGTCTTCTGCTTCAGAAACTTCTTAAATTGTTTACTCAGCATCACAAGAGCTTCTGATGAGGCTTCATCATCCACACTTTCAGCATCTGCTACAAATGCAACACCTTTCCCCTTCTTATCAGTTCTGCTTATTTCAAAGTTCTGAAGAGACCCAATCAATTCCTCAACCTTCATGCTGGAGATGTCATGAGCTTCTTCAATTGCAGTCACCTTCATATCAAACCTCTTGGGTAGGGATCTGAGAATTTTCCTTACAAGCTTCTCATCTGATACTTTTTCTCCAAGAGATTCAAAAGAGTTAGCCATGTCCAGAATATTCATGTAAAAGTCTTGTATGTTCTCATCCTCCAGCATTCTGAGATTTTCAAATTTTGTGGTCAGAAGCTGAAGTCTGGACAGCTTTACCTTTGAAGTGCCTTCATGAGTAGTCTTGAGAATCTCCCAGGCATCCTTAGCAATTGTGCACTGCTTGATCATTCTGAATATATTCTTGTCCACTCCATTGAATATAGCATTCAGGGCTTTGGAGTTTGCAAGAGATAATGCATCTTCATCATTGGTCCAATCTTCCTCTGGTTTCAAAACAGCTGTCTTCTTACCATCTTTGTCAGTCACAACTGGATGTTCCCAACCCTTCAGAACAGCTTTCCAGGTCTTGCTATCTATAGATTTAAGGAAAGCACTCATGCGTGATTTCCAATAATCATAGTTGGTCCCATCAAGCAGAGGTGGCCTGTTAACAAATCCTCCTTCTTTCTCCATAAAGCCAGAAAAATCTTCCCTGGAGCTCACCCAAATACAGGCAGGGTGCCTGCTCTGATGCCAATTGAAATTCTGGCAGGTCTGGTTCTGAACTGTAAAACAGAGTATGAAAACTAAAGTTCAGAAGCAGAAAATAAAGTGCAGAAAGATAAAGAACACAATGATTTGTTAACCCAGTTCGGTGCAAACTTCACCTACATCTGGAGGATACCAATCCAGGAAGGAAATCCACTAAGTAGTATTAATTCTAAGACTCTAAACACAGCCCCTGTTTTCCAGTCTTATCACTTAATCACTACCCGTCTAGACTTCTACCCAGGAACACCTAGGTATAAGAACCCACTTACTTCCTAACCAAGTAATCACAGCCCAGTGATTACAAACTCAACAAAACAACACAATTGAAGACACTCTTCAAAAACAGAAAAACATTCACTTGTGCTTAAAAGCTTTAAGTGATTAACAACTCAAACAACAACAACCAACTCTAACAGATGAGTGGTGCACAAAACAAAGCACTAAGCTTAACAGACTCAAAAACTCTAAAACTACTCTAATTTCTGGTTTTTGACTCAATCAGTCTTCAATAGCAGCACGTCTTCCTTATATAGTCTTCAGCAGGCACACATAATTCTGAATCATATCTCTTCAAAATACAATTCTGAAATTCTGTAGAAGCTCAAAAAGGAAACATATTTCTGAATTATATTTTGCAAAGATCCTTTAGCAAATATATTCATCATAAACACGAAGCCAATCTTCACCAAGATCTTCACCAAAATAATCAGCCTTCTAGAAAACAAATGCCTGGATAAATCTTCAATAAATCTTCAACAGATACGCACAGAATTAATCAGAAATAATGCAGAAAATCCAGCTTCGAAAGCCAGCTTCTGAAGTCAACGCTGGTCTGAAGTCAGCTTCTGAAGGTCAACGCAGGTCAACGTCTGAACAGTGCGTCTGAAGACCCATCCTGCGTCTGATGAACAGTTCTGCGTCTGAAGGCCAGTTCTGCTTCTGATGAACAGTAAATCCAGTTTTCAGCTTCTAAATCCAGTTTCAGCTTCTGAACTTCTGAAACCAATTTCAAGCTTCTGAAGACTTAAATAGCTTTGAGGACGCA
>JABJWA020000041.1:0-66869 GCA_020352615.2 Yoshiicerus persimilis
TAACCTGTGTTGTATTAAGAGAACACCTCTGATATTTTATCAAGTGTTCAATCCCAAACTCATTTACTTGTAAACCAGTTTGGTCCCTAAAGTCTCAGTCTGAATACTGAGCATTTGTAACCTCATTCCTTTGTGGTCTGAGTCAAGTGAAGTGTCTAGCATGAGTCTCTGACTTAGTGTCTTGAGCATTGGGAAGTCTCTTGACTTAGTGTCTTGAGCATTGGAAGCTCTGACTAGGTTGGCATTGAAGCTTTCATTGGTGGTTGAGCATAGAAGCCTCTTTCTTGTGATTGAGCAACTGGAAGTCTCTTCCTTAGTGGTTGAGCAATTGTAATCAATCTGATTATAGTGGAACTCTCTTGTTGGAAAACAAGGGGACTGGACTACTTCTCACATTGAGAAGGAACCAGTATAAATCTTGTGTGTCTCTCTCTTCCTTCTCTTTTAACTTGTTATCCGCTGCATATACTTCTGATCACAGTTCAGAACCTGGTTCTGAAACTTGTGTTAAGGTTTTGAAAAAGAAAGAACAAGTTTTTGGTCACACATTCAACCCCCCTTCTTGTGTGTGTGTTTTTCGCACCTTCAAACCACCTCCTCCAAACCACCACAAAAATCACACAAAACCACTAACCTCCTCCCAACCACCAAACACATCTGTCCCCCACCACAACCACCACCAATCCGAACCAAAAGAAGAGAAAAAGTAGATTTCCAGATTTTTAAACTTAGATCTAGGTGTTTAAAAAGGTTTTTTTTAAAATAGTAGATTGAAAAGAGGGTGAGGAGAAGAGTAAGAAAAACTTTTTTTGAAAAATGGTGGAGTTTTAAAACTACTCAAGGAGGCTCTGAATGATCAGCCTCTGTATGATCATCAGACTCTGAATCATCAGACGCTGGATCACAGAGTCTGAAGATCAGACGCTGGATCATCAGAGTCTGAAGCATCAGACGCTGATCACCAGAGTCTGAGCATCAGACGCTGACCACCAAGTCGAGCATCAATGCTGGATCACCAGAGTCTGAAGTATCAGACTCAGAATGATCAGACGGTCCAGATCTAATCATGTTTACATTTGGGACTGTCTTTTAAAATCTGATCTTTTTCTTACTTCCTGCACCCCCCCCCCCCATTTTATTTTTTACACCTCCCTGTTATTTCTTTTATTTTCTTTGCATTTTTATTATTTCTTTTTTATTGTCCTTTTATTTTAGCATCTTATTTATTTGCATCTCACATCACCTCATGCATTTTTATGCTATCTGTCATTTCATTTTCATTTGTCATCTTATTTATTTATTTATGCCATTAGAATGTATTTTAGGAACAATGTAAATATAAATGAGAATATTGCACCGACACCCACATTATTTATCGTTTATGTCCATAATCAGATTAGTGATTCTTAATCCAAGGAAAAGGGGACTTTCATTTTGATCCAACGTCATTATGAAATCCTCGCGTCTAGTTTATTTATCACACTTAACCTTTTTTTAACTCCAAGTAAAAAAACCATAAAAAATCAAAAAACATTCAAATATTTAAAAACTTCATCAAAAATATTTTATTAACAAACCTTGGATTTCAAACCAAGCAGCTTTCTTTTAATCAAACTTTAATCAATCTTAATCATATTAGACTTTATTTTCTACATTAAAATCAATCAACTTCACTCTTTTGCCACTTTGGCTCATCTTATCTTTAACAACATTTTCAAACTTTAAAATCAATCAAACAAATCACTCGGCTTTTTACCCCGAACTACGTGATTTTGATCCCGCTCGGGTACGTAGGCAAAAGACTTTGTCTTTCCAAATCAATAAAATAACAAAAACATTTTTCTCTCTTTTAATTCATCACTTTAATCTTTTCACACTTAGGCACTTATTTTACAAACAAATAATCAATTTAGCATAAAGATAAGAATAAAAACAAGAGGTTCCTATAGAATACTATAGACGTTTAGGGTGCTAATACCTTCCATTTGCGTAACCAACCCCCGGACCTTGATCTCTAAAAAATAGGGTTTTTTCGAACTTTTCCCCTTTTCCTTGGAAAAAATAAAAGCTCGGTGGTGAATCTTAATTTTGTGAGTCAACGCTAACTAATAGCTTGATATCCTAAAATCACCGCGACAATTGTGATGTTGGACATATGGGTAGTACATAAGAATTGACGAGTGTGTATACGCATGTAAACTTGATAAATGTGAATTTGAAAATCTAATGAAGAATTGAACGATGAATTAGTAAATGATGAGCTGTGAGGTTATCTGATGATGAGCATTTAATGATGTGAATATGATGGATAGTTGTCAGATGTGGAAATTGGAGATGTGTAAAGTTGTGTTTAATTGAAGATGATTATATAATGAAGTGATTATATGATGATGTGATTAAATGAAGATGTGTTATATAATGAAGTGACTATATGACGATGTGTTGATATGATGATGTGAAGATATGACGATGAATTATTAATGATGTGTAATTGTCGAGTCAAGATATGCATTGTTGATGTCTTATATGGTGTCATGCATTCATAGTCAGTCCGATGTGACGATGGGGGACAAAAATCAGTAACATACTTCTGATGTCTGATTTTTATGACGTTGAGGGATTAATCAGTAACATAACTCTGATATCCAAAAACCGGTACCACATGCATATAGAGTCGAGTTTACACTGCATACATAACTGCAAGTACATTTGAAGATGTGAAATTTGATGATGTGTTTATGCGAAGATGTGAATATTGAAGATGATGTTTTATAGATTTGGCTGATATAATATGTTGATAGAGAATTATTAACTCTATGACATGAATATATATATCTATGTATATCTATATATAACTAAACAACAAAAAAATATATATATATATATATATGTGATTATTGTCTGGTTGTGATGAATAAGTGTTAAGTATTAATGATGTGATTGTTTACCTTGAAGCTATACATGCGTTGATATTTCATTTATGTTGAATATTGTATCACCCTCTAGTTACGGGTTGGACGCCTACGCCCTTGTAGTGTAGATTTGCAGGAAGAGGAAGCTTAGTAGTTGTGACTTTCTGAGGATGGCTTTCGAGCCAACTCGCTTTGTTTATTGCTTTGGGAGTCTATCGAGTCGATGATCTGAATTGTGACACTATAGATTGAGGATTTTATCTTTATTTTCAGACTTTGTTAGGGTTTCTTTGAATCTCGTTTTGATGTTGACACTGTGATGTATTTTTGGAAGTTTTTTTTATAACTATTCCGCTGCGACGTTTTTTATTTGAATTAAGCACTTTGGTATTGAGAAGATGTGTGACACCCTTGGGTGCTTTATTTTTATTTATTGAATTTCCGTTGGAAAATATTTGTGGGGTTTAAGGGTGTTACACTATTCTTTTCTTCTCCCTCTTTTTATGTCCCGTCAGATTAAAGAGTGTATTAATACCATAGTTCCTTCGAAAAATAATGTCCTTTCAGAATTAAGAATGGTCTTAAGAGCATAGTGTCTTCGGTGAATTTCGTCCGTTCAAAATAAGAGTATTCTTAATATCATAGTCTCTTTTTATGTTTTATGTCCTTGGAGAAGTTAGAGGTTAGAGTGGTGAAACACCAATATTAGAGTGGGTTCTAGTTACCATATTAGAGTGGTCTTAGTGTCATAATATGGTGGTATTAATACCATATTGGAGTGGTCTTAGCATCATATTTGAAGGTGTATTTCTAGAACACATCTTATAGTGCAAATAGACTCTGATACAGTTGTAGCTGGACTGTGTATCATGGGGGCGTCATGGTTGATAGTCTGCTTGCACAATTTTGGACAGTGCTACAAAACGTCTTAAAGAAAGCGACCTGTCCTGCGGACTCAGCCTAGTAATCTCTTCGGTGACAGAAAATATTTTTTAACTTATTTTGACGATTATTCAAACAGAGCCATTCCAACTGAGTGAAACCAACAGAAGCATCACCACCAGGATGGACGAAGTAAGGAACAAGATCGATCTAAAATGAGATTAGAACGTCCTACAACGTGCACTTTGCAAGGAGTCGTGGAAGAAAAGGAGCACAATCATATTATAGATTAAAGGGAAATTGTAGAATAAGTCAATTAAGCACATGTGGAAACTAAGAAGTAATTTATAAAAATAACATAAAATAATATGACTATTGATCACCATGAAAGTGAAGCTTGTTATTCGTAATTAAAGTGCAATGGGTATGTAAAGAGGAAAGGAAAGGATGTGGAAGAAGTAAACTAAGCACATGGACACTTCCTCCCAGATACGGTTCTTTGGCCATGATTTTTCAGCCGTTGCCAAGACTGACATGGCCTAAACGTTAAAAATGTTAGTGAATTATCACATTACATTTTCATTAGGAGAATTAATAACGAACCTTTTTTGAATAATGATATTAAATAAAGTTGAATTTAGTGATCTTTGCTTATATTTGATGTCATAAAATTATGATGACCTTTGCTTATAAGTAAGTCTGGAGTATGAAACAATTTTTCTACAAAAGTGACAAGCAAGAACGAACGAAAGGAGTATCATATATATTGTCAAACAGGACCGTTAGTTTTTTTTTTTCTTCGAAGGAATAGGACCGTTAGTTAAAATCCATCTAAGTTGTGTGATTTTTATCATGTATAAATTTAGATCGCAAATAAGGATGTTGTTGTGAGTGTTGTAAATCTTGAGATATAAGTTCATTTATAATTTAAAAAACAAAAAAATTAACATTTTTTATAAAAAAAGTCACATTTTTCGTTGCAAGTGGTCACCACTCTCTAAGCATAAATGGAAAGGGACCAAATATACATCGACATGAATATGTCATTATTGATCATATAATTCTTGTGAGGTTCCTCAACTCCACACTACCATGCCAGCTCAAATTATTTCATGGCCACTACTCTTGTTTGTACGTGACAAGTTGTCAAGAAAAACAAGACGTGTTTGATTGGTGTCACACGGACAGTTTCTGCAATCTTTGACCTATACGAGTATTTTAATATTTTTGCTATGTTACTTGTTTCCCACTAGTACATAATAAAATATGTTTGTGTGTTCATACCTTATATATATACATCAATCATCATGAATGCAAATTCAGCTAAACCACTTTGTTTTCTTACGGATTCTTGCAAAGCTGAAAAATCAATAATGGCTTTGTTTTTCTTTGGTTGTTTCTCTGAATCCTCAGAATCCAAAGACTTTGTATGTCATGGTGATGTTTGTATGCTAAGAGATCGGAAGAAGTACCAAGCCAAAAAGTCAAAGAGCAAGCAATAGCAAAAAGCCTATTTGGGAAATATGGATTTTGCCATTATTATGATCCAATAAGCCATTCAACTGTTTAGGGTTACTCAAGTTAATTACAATTGGCTTTGTAGTACAATTCTTTTGGAAAGAAATGAGTTTTAACAAAATTACGGGGTGATATCGTAATTTTGTTAGATTCACTGTCATTCTAAACATGCACTTAAAAGAGATTGATAAAGATTTTTATTTGTGATTCACATCTTTACCTGAATTCTCTTGTTATGTAGGATATATAGCTGAGAAATAGATGGTAAATTGATTCATAATCTGTACTTCATTTCTGTCACTATGTTTGTCTCTAGAAGCGTTTGCATAAACAATTGAATTAAATGTTTATTAAATGAGTTACTATCTAGAGTTACAATCAATAAATATTACTATTTTTTATACAATAATTTATTCTTTTTCAATAATAACCTTATTCATTTGAATATCTTATTTCATATATTTTTCTCTATAGTAAATAACTAAGGGTAATTTGGTAAAACAAAATTTAATATTACTTGAACTTTGAAAGGGACAGTTAAATAGAAACAAAACTTTTCTACAAAAGAGACACTTAAAAAGGAACGGAGGAAGTAATAAAGATCTTCATTGTTATTATGATATAAAAAAAAAAAGTAGCACTATTCCCTTTTTAAAATAATATATATATACATCATAGCGAACAATCTACTATAGATCAATATAAATATCAAATAGTGAACTAGAAATACAAGAAATGGAAAATAGATTAATAAACTGGATTATGCCATGCCAGAAATTAAGTATAATAAAGTTTATCATGTTGGAAAATTTGATTACCAAAGTAAAAAGATTATTAAAACTACAGAGTTGGCTAAATCTATTAATAGTAAAAATGAAACTATAAATCTTCTCGATAGGAGTTTATTAGAAGAACATTCTAGAGAAGGTCATAGATACATAAATCTAGGACTAGGACTAATACAAATCCCAGTTAAACCTGTACATAACTAGGTCTTAACAAAATATATAATATATATATATATATCATATTAAATGTTTACGGAGCAAGAATCAACTAATAACATTATTCTCAAATCTCATTTTATGGGATCTTATGATGTCACATAAGATTTATGTTACACTAGAATCTATCATATTTTTTGTATGGCCTCCACGTCAGATATTTAAACACAGAGAACCTCATAAAATTCCATATTGATCTTTGTTCTTAATGTTTGGAATAGGATTGGCGAAGCATCCAATAATTTCAGGTTCTTGTGATCCTTACCATGTCAATTTGTACCTTAGAGCAATCCACATCCATGCCACCCATATAGGTGGTATAAATGGGTCCCACATAATATTTATATACTTTTACATTTTCCAATTATTTAAACCACTCAACTACATTTTCTAAATATTCTTATACCACTCTTCAAAACTCTAAAATGGGTCCCATCAAACATCACAATATCTCTTACATTTATATTTATATTTTTTTATTAAGGAAAACAGAAAAACCACCGTTGCACATACAGTGCTACGGTGTATAGTAAAAATCTGACAAAATGCTATTGGAAATGTGAGGACACGGCCAAGGGCAGGGCGATTTGTATGCTCTTAAAGCCAAAGTGATTTGTGTGGTTTAGGAGGAGAAATATAAAGGGTTGAGAGAAAAGGAGTTGTAAGGCTTAGGTCTCACATTGACATTTCTAACAATTTGTTTTTCAAAAAGTAGCTCCTGTTTTGGTTTCATGTAATCTAAATTGGTTCAATGTCTTCCTTATCTTAGCCTTATGGAAAAAGGAGTGAGGAGCAAAGTGATCAAGATTGAACGATAAAGAATGATTTACTAGTGACTGAAAAAAGAAGAAATTAATATAATGTGAGTAAAAAAATGGAAATAAGTATATAAAAAATAAATATATTTTGCTGAAATTCTCTCAAAGAATACCTTCTGATATTACTTACAGCTTTCGCAATGGGTTGTCCAGATCCTTGATCCTATTTAGGATCACAATCATGACTTACAGGAATTTAACCATAATTTGTATGTTAAAGCAACACCAATGAAGTTAAAATTAGCCAAAGGAAACAATCAGTGGCTTTCCTTTAGTAACAACTAAATACATGTACAACTTAATAACATAATTAGGATGTCCTACCATCAATTCTGAGACAAATGTAGTAGTAGTAGTAGTACAAAGTACTAATCATCAAATGAAGAAATATCTAGGCAAACTAATTTCATCACTTAGTATACAATATGAATTTGGATCTGGTGCATTTATTGCATCATTGACGCAGTTTTGCATCTAAACGTTCAATCTCAAATTAACGGATGAGATTGTTTCAAGCTGATTTTGTTATTGTGTAATCTGAGTTGTCCGATCTCAAATTGATGGCTGAGCCCATTTGACAGCATGCAACTGCGTGCTTATGCTACAGCCGGCAATCCAGATCCACAATATACAAGGCATCAATAATACTTTTTGCCTGCTACCTACCTGATCAGAATCGATTGAGATGCAGCATCTGGAAAAGATGGCTTGTCGTTAAATTATTTTCATACATGTTCACCAATGTTTTCTGAACTTGCAAACTCATTTTGATTCAGGACCATCTGTGCTAAATCCCAATCCGGCAAACTATTTGCTTTCTTACATTACTCAAGCCTTTTAGGTTCAAAACTCAGCATCCGATAGCAGGATCTGCAAATCCCACCAGTCCAATTCCTGTCAATAAATCCAAACCATGACCACAAATGACGCTTCATAGTTGCAAAGCTAGGTCTGGTGCTGTGATTCAACGGAAACTTGAAGATTTTGCAGGTGACCCTGGAGATTGACAATCAATATTCAAGTCAGGCGGAAGGGTTTCCTGTTTTGCCTTGGTTGGCTTCGAGGACTGAGACCTCTCCACGGGGACTGCATTTGAAATGTAGGTCGGCCTGCAGATGTTGATTGAGGGAATACCATAGGTTGGTTGGGAAACTGTGAAACAGCACCTGCGTGAATAGGTTGAGGTCTAGGTGAAATGAAATGGAAGATTGTTCTTATTAGACTCGAACGACATTCCACTAGACGGAAACTCGCCCTGAATTCGTGAAATATGCTGATGGAAACTCTCTCGTTGAGTTTGGAAAAGAATCTGCAGAAATCTGATTTTTGGATGAACCAGTATTCTCATGTCCTAGATTAAACCCTCCTGCCCCTGCAGACATCCATACCTGAGCAGCTGCCACTGAAGCATTGCCTGGGGTATCTCTTTGTCCAGATTGTGATGGTTTATCTGGCAGAGTATCAACTGGTGAATAATTAGAAGTCTGGGCTGTTGAGCTCTTCTGTGAACATTCTCATGGACTGAAATGGGTCACTGAGACCCTGCTCTGCCCACAGGAAACAAAAGGAGCTGTTCTGATTGTTTGGTTTGTTGTACTATCAGATGATGGACCAGTCAACCGTCTATTCATGACTTTTCGTCAGGCAATTCTCCGCTAACACTTCATTAGTATCTGGCTGCTTGAAAGTGTAGATGGCAAAGAATTCAAGTTCTTAGGCGCACTCTCTTTGGGATTAGACTCTGCTGTAGGAGTACTACTTCCAGATTTTGCAACCAGACTGGAATTATTTTGATTACTGGAGGGTAAAGACTTCAGCTCCACCTTTTCAAGCTCTTATTCTCAGAATTGCCAAAATTCCTAGATTGGGAATTCTGCTGATTGGGGATGTTGAGAGGAGCATTGAGCTTCACTCCATTAAAACCAATAGAAGGATTTCCTTCGTATGCAGTACCATTGGTAGGACAATCGGAAAAATGTTTTCCCTCAAGCTTCCGTCCATTTACAGGATGTTCAGTTTTGGGTTCCAACACCCTACCTTTTTGTCACCATTCAACTTCATAATCAAACTAGTTTCTTTCTGGAGATGATTACCAAGCATAAATATCGGGGTTTGGAATCGGTTCATACTCGCCAACCAGCCACGACCAAATTTACAGTCGGCAGGAAGTGCCTGTTGAATCCTGTTGGAAGCAATGTTCCAAACAACAGGTCCTAGAGATGCACTAAACGAGCCAAACTCCTGTATAGGAATATTCAGCATGGACGCCAACCTGTATCCAAAAATACACTTATAATGCTTTTAAACAAATACAAGTAGAATAAAGCTAACCATTGAAGAATTAGAATTGTATCCTATTGAAACTTACAGTAACCAGCTGCCTCATTCCGCTCTCAAAGGTCATAAATGTTGATCTGTTCTAATGATGGTTGATTAGACATATTATAAGATGCCGACGATTATCGTCAAGCACAAATGACTTCCTTCCCATCTTAGAGACCATATTCTTCCCTGGAACAATGGAAGAAAAACAAATCAAAACGGAATAACCAGGTCCAACATCAGTATCTTACAGGAGAACTATATCATATCATGTTATCTTCTTTGAGATACCTGACATAACATCTCAAGCTTTATCTTGTTTGCATCAATCAAGAAAGCATTCCCCTCAACAATACCATCAATGTTGCCAGGCCTCTCACAGCTACCACCTTGCATTGGATAGGAACTTGGCTGTACATCTCCATAGGATAAATCAAAGCCAAAAGATTCTTGTGAGGTACAACTCGGTGGCTTTTTCAATGACTTTTTAACCAAAGAATTAGACCGTGTTTTCTGTTCTGATTTAACTCAACCTGAGTACAGTTCGAATTTAATCCTTAACTTCTCAAATTTCTTCCGCCCACGTTCTTGTATTGTTCGTGCCGAAGCAAATATAGCGGTAAAAAAATGTGCCACATTTGTTCGTAGAACACAAAGAAGCATCGAGTTCTATACCTGTCTGTGGTATACAGTCTCCGGTGCATTTATTTCATTGCATTTGAGCAATTAAAAATATATCACTCTGCATTCAACAATTCCACTCACAAGTCAGTCTGATAATAGTGGAACCTTTGTCTTGCAGTTTTTACGGGGTAATTCATTCCACAATTTAGAGACGGAAAAAAATGATAAAGGAAAGCAATATTCAGGAATTTTATGCAATAGTGGAATCAAGTAGAGATGCAAGTTGATTCTAAATTTCTGGAATATCATGCATCACAGTTGCCATTGATCAAAAAGCATTAATAAATTGTCAGTATGAAGAAAAGCCATTACTAATTAGAGAGAAAATGCTGCCTCAGGCGTATTAAAAATCATTATAAATCATAGTACTTCATGAAGCATAAACGGTGATATCAGGGAACTCTTCGGCAGCTCAACTACAATTTTTATATAATATACTATATAAGATTTTCATATGGTATAAAACAAAGATACTGCCACTGATTCATAGGCAATCAATATTAGACCAAAGGATCCAGTAAATACAAGCACTAAACCCAAATGATCCAATTCATATTATACTCCTGTAGGCATTGTGTTTGGAAACCATCAAAAGTACATGGACTACAATGTATCCTGTTAGACACTGCTATGCTAGACAACATGTCGAAATAAGGGAAGGGGCACCAAAGGGAATAATTAGGTTGTTGTCACAGCCTCGCGTGCATGGCAAGGAGGGTAGGAAGAAGGAAATGGTTAGAAGCAAGCAACAAGAGGTAAAGACATGACATTGAGAGAAAGGAAAGCAGACACCATGCAAGTATCATGGCTGTAGAGTAGAGAGATTGTAGACCCTCAAAGTTCTGCATGGTATCTTCTTTTTCTAGTTTTTTATCAGTAATTGGGGATTACAGGCATACCCTAGCCTGTAATTGAATTCCTGTAGGAATTCATTTTTAAGGTATGTATTCATAAATCTGACAAAACTATAAACATGGTATGATGCATCAACTAATTAGATACTAAATATGTCCACATTTTGTCTGCAGTTGCTTTTACTATTTAAAATGATGCAACGATCATGTCAACAGTAATCGATGCTACAGAGAGACATGCTACAACTTGACAGCATGCTGAATAAATTGAGAATTAGTCATTTCAATGTTTCGTCTGCAAAAACAAGTATTAACTATATGTGGCCAATTGATAGCTAACAAACCACATTTTTCACTGGTACATCATTGACAATAGCCTTCCTGACAAATTCATTAAAGAAAAGACAGCAAATTATGCCTATACTTTGAGTAAAAAAACACTCAATTCCAATTAATGTCTCCATAGAAGAACAAAATCAACATCCAAATCCATCGCAAAACAACCAATTTCAAAAAAAAAAAAAATATGTACTCATTAACAGCTTTGTATACCTCAAGTTGCTCTAAGGTAGGGTAAGCTCCATTTGCCAACTTCTTCCTCACCGTGGCCAAAATCCATAGGATGCTCAATCACATCGTGATAATCAGGAAGCTGCATTCAAAAACAGAATTTGAACTTCCAACTCAAGAGGGGCTTCAAAAAGCAAAAATTACCAACTCACATTAAGAAAATTCCACACACCTCTTCCGGATCAACCGGCCTCCGCAAAAACACCATATGTGTCCTTCCTGCCCAATCATTCAAACCCATAACAGTACCTAGTTATCAGAAAACAAAACAGTACCCAAAAACACACACCACTATGCAATTATACAGATAATCATAAACACGAAAACAAAATTGCAAAATGTAAAACAAAGCATACTTCTGAAGCTTGTCAAGGATCACTTCCAAAATCTTCCTATCAGCAACGGAATCCCGTGCGGATAATTGGCAGGAGTTCCTAACAGTAAAAAATTAAAACAAATATAGTAAAGTTTCAGAAACACACGAAAGAAAATAAAGAAACAGAATCTTCAAATCAATCACCCTTTCAGTACATATCACTTTTTCTTTTTCAATCAATTTAAATAAAAAAAGACAAATTCGCACCCTAAACAACAACCAACAACAACTAGTACCCCATTAAAATCACACAAACCTGAACAGAAACAAAGTGGAGCCCTTTGGAATCAACTTTTGTACACTTGATCTGTCATCATTAGAAACAAACATACACAAAAACTACTCAATTATTTACATTCAAAGCCCCAAAATTACACTTATATAAAAATAAAAAAACTGATACAACCACAAACAAACATAGACTTCATTGACGTACCAAAAATATATATATACTCCATTGATGTCAATCGCGAACTTTGAAACTCTAACAGAGACACGACACTAAAACATTAACACCGGTAAAAACTTGAAAGAGACAAATCAATCAAATGTAATCACGTGTATCGGTGTCTGTCATGTCAGTGTCAGACACGCCTTTTATCAATGACCGTGATAGCGCAAAAATTAAGTTTGTTCAAATTCCGATACGCAACAATGTTATTCACTTGTTATAGCCGCTATTTAACTACACAGGTAGATTAGATACAGACAGTGTCCTAGAAATTTTATTTTATTCTAAAAATAAATAAATAATAGATAACTCTGTCTCTCTCTATATATAGAGAGAGAGAGAGAAAGAGATCAGATTCTGGTGAAGGTAGTTTTGACAGTTAAGTTGTTAGTTTCCTTTCTCTCTCCTAATTTTCAAAACAAACAGAAATCTAGAGAGAGAAAACAGAAACGCTATAAATTAAGCACTATTACCGCACTATCTTCTTCAACTTTTTCTTCGGTATCTTCATTCTCTTCAACTCCTTCAATTTCATCACACTCTTCTTCTCCTCCATTGGCGCGTGATCTTCATTCTCTTCCAATTCTTCTTCTCGTTCTTCCTGTTGCAGCTGCGCCATCAATTTCAATTTCTTCTTCTCGCGCTTCCTCTCATCTTCTTCGTCATCCATCGACATAATCACCGTCGTATTCGATTATATTATACCTGACGTTCTTCCGGCGGAGACTCCGCCGTGAATCGGATTCCGTTGCGGCGGCGGCGGCCTGAGATTCGGCGACGCGGCGAGCTAGATCCGCCTTTGATGGCCTGCCTTTCTTCCTCTTAGCGACCTGAACCATTGTTTCTCTCTCTAGAATTCAACTACTTTCTATCACTAGAAAACTAGAAAGAGAATGAGTTTGTTTCTTTTTTTCTCTCTCTAGAAAGTGTTGCTGTTTTTTTTCTCTCTCTTGGTTTGGCTTTGTTTTGGTGTGGTTGAGGTTCGGATATTGGGAGAGGTTCGGATTTCCGAAGCTGAGGTTTGGGCTAGTGGGGGAAAACCTAACATTAATGATTGCTGTTAGTAGAAGTGGTTGCACTCGCGCGTACGTGAGAAAACAGAACACACTGTTTCATTTTTTTAGTAGTAAACACTAATTACTTTCGTACTTGGTTCCACTCTTTTGGAAGGGTACTTGGTTCCACTTTTTGAAATAACGTATGAATTTATACTTTCACTATTCTTGTGAACGTGTTTAAACATAAATTATGTTGTCTTCGAATCATTATAGTCGTAATCAATTTACGTAATGAATTTACTAAAAATAAATTTTTCACGTGACTAACCAAACATATACTTAAACCCACAAAGGATTTCTCAAATTGACAACAAAATTAAACTAACGATTTGTGGATTTCTCAAAGAAGGAAATTGTTGATGTGGTTAGCAACGGAGTAGGAAACCTAGAACAAGAAAAAAGTGATGGAAGAAAACAAAATTTGCTAACCTTACTTGCCTTCAATTTTGCTTTGAAATCTTGTATAGAATGGAGCAATCTTGTTTGGAAATTAATGACTTTGAAATAAGAAAGAAGTGTTTTTTTTTGGTTTAAAAAAGAAACGATCCAAGAGTTTTTGGATAAAATCGAAAATTAAATTTCATATACAGAAAATTTTCAGGGGTAACTAGAATTATATAGTATATAGGTTGTAACTAGAAAAAATTCAAAAAACAAAGATTAAAATTCTCTCAAAAAAACGCCCGCAAATCCTAGCTTCAACTAGTAAAAATACCGAAATTGTTAGGTCGAATGAGGTTCATCCATTTGTCTTTGTGAGTTTCCAATGACTATTATCAATTTCGTCTATCTACCAAAAGAAAAATTCTCTCGAAAAAAATTATTAAAATAAAATCCTAAAAAAATTAAATAAAAAGTAGTAACACTTAGGGTTCGTTTGGTGCACAGGATATGAAGACAGAATGTGATAAAACTATCATATCCGGTTAATTTGTTGTTTGGTGCGTCAATAGGAAATGATAACTAAACACATTTCTAATCATATCATATCACTCTTTGTTATTTTTATCCTTAGTTTTTGGTGGGTTAGAATTATCCTATCATGATTAACACTAAAATGCTTATTTTGCCTCTCTCTCAATTCATCGCTCATGTTCTCTATGCTCTCCATCCATCGACCTCTACCTCTTCCTCCATAACTCTTCAACTTCATCTCTTCTATTTGTTACAGATCTGACCCAATTCCACCCTACAATCACTTTTTCTCAATCTGCTTAATTGTTTGTTTGTTTCTTTCTTGATTGTCTATTTTGTATTCAAGTCAAATTTGAAAAGAGATGAAACAAGAGTTTTGGAATTTCGTATTATTTTCAACAGAGACAACAATTAGTTTGGTTAAGAGCTTGGATTGTAATTGTAAATTTTTTATAGGTTGTTGTTGGTGTATGAATTTTTTTACAGGTTGAAGTTACACAAATGAGTTTTGATAGAACTTTGTAATTGAAGAAGGAAGAAGACAGTAAACAATTTTTTTAATTGAAGAAGTCATGATTTTTTTAATTGAACTTTAAGAATGAAGATTATGGCACCCCTAAAAAAAGGAAGAAGACGATTGACAATATATCTTTGTATCTAATTAATAATAGCTTAATTATATTTAATTATAATTAATTACAAGGTTAATTATGTCATTTAATTGTGATATATATGATATTATGTTTGTTATCATGTGTGCAACAAACATGTGATAGGATAAATGATTATCATGTCCATATCCTTTCCTATCCTTATCCAGTTTCATATCTTATCATATCTCTATCATATCATGTGCACGAAACGGACTCTTAATGTAAAAGAAATCAAAGTTTGGACTAAGGTTGAGAGGGGCGCGCGAACGCATACCCCACTACCATAAATATGATGTAGGCTTCACCACTTGGGTAGACCTTATTTAGGTATTTTTTCTAAATTTCGAAAAACAACAATTTTAAGAACGTTTCTAAAAAACATTATGAGCACCGAAGAAATTATCGTATCTGGAATAGTTGTGACTTCAATAGCCGTTTCAGTTTCATGGCAGTCACTTTCAAACGTTGGCAACAAAAGATGCTATTTTCTCAAACTACAAAAAAAGTTGTCTGTAACCCGATTTTTTAGAATTTATTTATTTAATTATTTTATGTGCTTAATTGTGTATTTTGGTGATTTATTGAATTTTGGAGTTGAAGGGTATTTTAGTAATTTGGGGTGAGTGACATACTTGTAATATGTGAGAAGTTTAAAATTTGAATTAGAGAGAGTTGTGGTAATAGTAAATGTGGAGGTTAAGTAGTGAATTAGTAAGAAAATAATTGAGTTAGATTTAACTAAGTCACTGAAGATTTGACTAAGCACATAAGGTGAGTTAACCTAACCCATTAATATTTAAGAGAATAGTGTAGTGTTATTTCATTAGGTTTTCTCATTTGTCACAAAACAAGAGAGAGGTAGAGAGAGAAAACAAGAGAGAAACTTGGAGAAGAGGAAGAAGAGAATCTAGAAGAACTAAAGGGTAGATTGTTGATTTCAAGTGGTTAGCAAGAGAAGTGAAGAATCAAGGTAAGGGGGAAGATTATCTTCATTAATTGGTTTTAATAAGCTTGGGGTATGTTTGGGTGTTGTAGATTATGATTAATTGTATGAATTATGTTGCTGAATTTGGTAATGTGCTCCTTTTATTGATTAAATTAAGCATGTCAAAACTTGATAATTCATGTTTTCTTCATCTTAAACTTCATTTTGCATTATGTTAATTTGATACTTTGATGAATTTTAATGTTTGTGATGATTATGTGATATGATGATTAGTGTTGTTTGGTGATTATGTAATTGATTATGAGTATGGGTATGTAATTTGTTTGAGAAATCATGAAGTTATGTGGAAATAAGTGATGTTGTGTGAATTAAGTGATTTTTGCTGAAAAATGCTTATTTGACCTGAATCTGCTGTGAAATGATGCTGCTGTTATCTTTGTGTTTAATTGTTATGAGGATGATGATTGTATGAGATTTGAAGTAGTAAATTCATGGTTAAGTTGTGATTATGTGTTGTTGTTGAAGTTTTGGAAAAGTGGATAGAAATCATGATTTTGAGTGTGTAATTGGTGTTATGAAGTGGTGAAGGTGTTAATTATAAGTGTTTTGATCATGAGTAATGATTTGGAATGATTTGGGTGTGTTGGGATTGAATTAAGTGATTTAGAAGTGATTTTTGGTGAAAAACATGTTTTAGAAACTGATTTTTGGTGGCTGACTGTTGCCCACATCGTGCACGATATTCTGGCCCAGAAACCAAATTCTGGCTAAACATCGTGGCCCGATGTGGGCAACAGTCAGCCACCAAAATCAGTTTCTAAAACATGTTTTTCACCAAAAATCACTTCTAAATCACTTAATTCAATCCCAACACACCCAAATCATTCCAAATCATTACTCATGATCAAAACACTTATAATTAACACTTTCACCACTTCATAACACCAATTACACACTCAAAATCATGATTTCTATCCACTTTTCCAAAACTTCAACAACAACACATAATCACAACTTAACCATGATTATCATTCAAACTCATACAAACAGGAATTTCATACCATATCATAACAGAATATGAACACATCTTACATATTTCATCACACTTAGCTTTCAACAACAATTAATCATTTCACTAATAGTACACCAACAAACAACAACTATTCAAACAAACCACATAGAAATAGTCTTTTGTCACAATCATACCTAGCATTAACCATATTAGCAAAATAAGCAGATTCGGTCAAATAGCACTTTTAGCACAATCACTTATTCCACATAACTTCATGATTTCTCAAACAAATTACATACCCATACTCATAATCAATTACATAATCAACCAAACAACACTTAATCATCATATTAATCATCACAAACATCAAAATTCATCAAAGTATCAAATTAACATAATGAAAAATGAAGTTTAAGATGAAGAAAGCATGAAATTATCAAGTTTTGACATGCTTAATTTAATCAATAAAAAGGAGCACAAATTACAACAATTCAGCAACAATTCATACAATTAATCATAATCTACAACACCAAACATACCCCAAGCTTATTAAAACTAATTAATGAAGATAATCTTCCCCTTACCTTGATTCTTCACTTCTCTTGCTAACCCACTTGAAATCAACAATCTACCCTTTAGTTCTCTAGATTCCTCTTCTTCCTCTTCTCCAAGTTTCTCTCTTGTTTTCTCTCTCTACCTCTCTCTTGTTTTGTGACAAATGAGAAAACCTAATGAAATAACACTACACTATTCTCTTAAATATTAATGGGTTAGGTTAACTCACCTTAATGTGCTTAGTTAAACTCTTTAGTGGACTTAGTTATTTCTAACTCAATTATTTTCTCTACATAATTACTTTACTTAAACCTCCCACATTTACTAATACCACAACTCTCTCTAAATTCAAATTTTAAAATTTCTAACATATTACAAATATGTCACTCGCCCCAAATTACTAAAATACCCTCAACTTCCAAAATTCAATAAATCACCAAAATAAACAATTAAGCACATAAAATAATTAAATAAATAAATTCTAAAAATCGGGTTACAGACAACTTTTTTTGTAGTTTGAGAAAAATAGCATCTTTTGTTGCCAACGTTTGAAGTGACTGCCATGAAAACTGAAACGGCTTATTGAAGTCAACAACTATTCCAGATACGATAATTTCTTCGTTGCTCATAATGTTTTTAGAAACGTCTTAAAATTTTGTTTTCGAAATTTAGAAAAAATACCTTAAATAAGGTCTACCCAAGTGGTGAAGCCTACATCATAATTTATGGTATTGGGGTATGCGTTCGCGCGGCCCTCTCAACCTTTAGTCCAAACTTTGATTGTCTTTTACATTAAGAGTCCGTTTCGTGCACATGATATGATAGAGATATGATAAAATATGAAACTAGATAAGGATAGGAAAGGATATAAACATGATAAACATTTATCCTATCACATGTTTGTTGCACACATGATAACAAACATAATATCATATATATCACAATTAAATGGACATAATTAACCTTGTAGTTAATTATAATTAAATGTAATTAAACTATTATTAATTATACAAAGTTATAAAAAAAAATTGTCAATCGTCTTCTTCATTTTTTTAGGGGTGCCGTAATCTTCATTCTTAAAGTTCAATTAAAAAAAATCATGGCTTCTTTAATTAAAAAAATTGTTACTGTCTTCTTCCTTCTTCAATACAAAGTTCTATCAAAACCCCTGTGTACTTCAACCTATAAAAAATTCATACACCAACAACAACTTATAAAAAATTTACCATTACAATCCAAACTTTTAACCAAACTAATTGTTGTCTCTGTTGAAGATAATACGAAATTCAAAACTCTTTGTTTCATCTCTTTTCAAATTTGACTTGAATACAAAATAGACAATCAAGAAAGAAACAAACAAACAATTAACCAGATTGAGAAAAAAGTGATTGTAAGGTGGAATTGAGGTCAGATCTGTAACAAATAGAAGAGATGGAGTTGAAGAGTTATGGAGGAAGATGTAGAGATCGATGAATGGAGAGCATAAAGAACATGAGCGATGAATTGAGAGAGAGGGCAAAATAAACATTTTAGTGCTAATCATGATAGGATAATTCTAACCCACCAAAACCTAAGGATAAAAATAACAAAGAGTGACTAGGATATGATTAGAAATGTGTTTAAGTTATCATTTCCTATTGACGCACCAACAACAAATTTAACCATGATATGATAGTTTTATCACATTCTGTCTTCATATCCTGTGCACCAAACGAACCCTAAGTGTTAATACATTTTATTAATTTTTTTTTAGGATTTTATTTTAATAATTTTTTTCGAGAGAATTTTTCTTTTGGTAGATAGACGAATTGATAATAGTCATTGGAAACTCACAAATACAAATGGATGAACCTCATTCGACCTAACAATTTCGGTATTTTTACTAGTTTGAGCTAGGATTTGCGGGCGTTTTTTTGACGAGAATTTTAATCTTTGTTTTTTGAATTTTTCTAGTTACAACCTATATACTATATAATTCTAGTTACCCCTGAAAATTTTTCTGTATATGAAATTTAATTTTCGATTTATCCAAAAACTCTTGGATCGTTCTTTTTTTAAACCAAAAAAAAACACTTCTTTCTTATTTTCAAAGTCATTAATTTCCAAACAAGATTGCTCCATTCTATACAAGATTTCAAAGCAAAATTGACGCAAGTAAGGTTAGCAAATTTTGTTCTCCCATCACTTTTTTCTTGTTCTAGGTTTTCCTACTCCCGTTGCTAACACATCAACAATTTCTTCTTTGAGAAATCCACACAAATCGTTAGTTTAATTTTTGTTGTCAATTTGAGAAATCCTTTGTGGGTGTAAGTATATGTTTGGTTATTCAACGTGAAAATTTATTTTTAGTAAATTCATTACGTAAAATTGATTACGACTATAAATGATTCGAAGACAACATAATTTTATGTTTAAACACGTTCACAAGAATAAGTGAAAGTAAAATTCATACGTTATTTTCAAAAGTGGAACCAAGTACCCTTCCAAAAAGAGTGGAACCAAGTACGAAAGTAAATTAGTGTTTACTACTAAAAAATGCAACAGTGTTTCTGTTTTTCTCACTGTACGCGCGAGTGCAACCACTTCTACTAACAGCAATCATTAATGTTAGGTTTTCCCCCACTAGCCCAAACCTCAGCTTCGGAAGAATCCGAACCTCTCCCAATATCCGAACCTCAACCACACCAAAAACAAAGCCAAACCAAGAGAGAGAAAAAAAACAGCAACACTTTCTAGAGAGAGAAAAAAAGAAACAAACTCATTCTCTTTCTAGTTTTCTAGTGATAGAAACGTAGTTGAATTCTAGAGAGAGAAACAATGGTTCAGGTCGCTAAGAGGAAGAAAGGCAGGCCATCAAAGGCGGATCTAGCTCGCCGCGTCGCCGAATCTCAGGCCGCCGCCGCCGCAACGAATCGATTCACGGCGGAGGTCTCCGCCTGGGAAGAACGTCAGGTATAATATAATCGAATACGACGAGTGATTATGTCGATGATGACGAAGAAGATGAGAGGAAGCGCGAGAAGAAGAAATTGAAATGATGGCGAAGCTGCAACAGGAAGAACGAGAAGAAGAATTGGAAGAGAATGAAGATCACGCGCCAATGGAGGAAGAAGAAGAGTGTGATGAAATTGAAGGAGTTGAAGAGAATGACGATACCGAAGAAAAGTTGAAGAAGATAGTGCGGTAATAGTGCTTAATTTATAGCGTTTCTGTTTTCTCTCTCTAGATTTCTGTTTGTTTGAAAATTTAAGGAGAGAGAAAGTAGAACTAACAACTTAACTGTCAAAACTACCTTCAACAGAATCTGATCTCTTTCTCTCTCTCTCTCTATATATAGAGAGAGACAGAGTTATCTATTATTTATTTATTTTTAGAATAAAATAAAATTTCTAGGACACTGTCTGTATCTTAATCTACCTGTGTAGTTAAATAGCGGCTATAACAAGTGAATAACATTGTTGCGTATCGGAATTTGAACAAACTTAATTTTTGCGCTATTCACGGTCATTGATAAAAGGCGTGTCTGACACTGACATGACATGACACCGATACACGTGATTACATTTGATTGATTTGTCTCTTTCAAGTTTTTACCGGTGTTAATGTTTTAGTGTCGTGTCTCTGTTAGAGGTTTCAAAGTTCGCGATTGACATCATGGAGTATATATAATTTTTGGTACTTCAATGAAGTCTATGTTTGTTTGTGGTTGTATCAGTTTTTTTATTTTTATATAAGTGTAATTTTGGGGCTTTGAATGTAAATAATTGAGTATTTTTGTGTATGTTTGTTCTAATGATGACAGATAAAGGGTACAAAAGTTGATTCAAAAGGGCTCCACTTTGTTTTCTGTTTCAGGTTTGTGTGATTTTAATGGGGTACTAGTTGTTGTTGTTGTTGTTTAGGGTGCGAATTTGTCTTTTTTATTTAAAATTGATTTGAAAAAGAAAAAGTGATATGTACTGAAAAGGGTATTGAATTTGAAGATTCTGTTTCTTTATTTTCTTTCGTGTGTTTCTGAAACTTTACTATATTTGTTTAATTTTTTACTGTTAGGAACTCTGCCAAGTATCCGCACGGGATTCCGTTGCCTGATAGGAAGATTTGGAAGTGATCCTTGACAAGCTTCAGAGTATGCTTTTGTTTTACATTTTTGCAATTTTGTTTCGTGTTTTATGATTATCTGTATAATTGCATAGTGGTGTGTGTTTTTGGGTACTGTTTTGTTTTCTGATAACTAGGTACTGTTATGGGTTTGAATGATTGGCAGGACGGACACATATGGTGTTTTTGCGGAGCCGGTTGATCCGGAAGAGGTGTGTGGAATTTTCTTAATGTGAGTTGGTAATTTTGCTTTTTGAAGCCCCTCTTGCGTTGGAAGTTCAAATTC
This sequence comes from Yoshiicerus persimilis, assembly GCA_020352615.2. Classification (NCBI taxonomy): domain Eukaryota; kingdom Metazoa; phylum Arthropoda; class Collembola; order Entomobryomorpha; family Tomoceridae; genus Yoshiicerus; species Yoshiicerus persimilis. Next base: position 21,918 of record JABJWA020000041.1, read on the forward strand.
TGTTTTGAATGCAGCTTCCTGATTATCACGATGTGATTGAGCATCCTATGGATTTTGCCACGGTGAGGAAGAAGTTGGCAAATGGAGCTTACCCTACCTTAGAGCACTTGAGGTATACAAAGCTGTTAATGAGTACATATTTTTTTTTTTTTTTGAAATTGGTTGTTTTGCGATGGATTTGGATGTTGATTTGTGTTCTTCTATGGAGACATTAATTGGAATTGAGTGTTTTTTTACTCAAATATAGGCATAATTTGCTGTCTTTTCTTTAATGAATTTGTCAAGGAAGGCTATTGTCAATGATGTACCAGTGAAAAATGTGGTTTGTTAGCTATAATTGGCCACATATAGTTAATACTTGTTTTTGCAGACGAAACATTGAAATGACTAATTCTCAATTTATTCAGCATGCTGTCAAGTTGTAGCATGTCTCTCTGTAGCATCGATTACTGTTGACATGATCGTTGCATCATTTTAAAATAGTAAGAAGCAACTGCAGACAAAATGTGGTACATATTTTAGTATCTAATTAGTTGATGCATCATACCATGTTTTATAAGTTTTGTCAGGATTTATGAATACATACCTTAAAATGAATTCCTACAGGAATTCAATTACAGGCTAGGGTATGCCTGTAATCCCCAATTAACTGATAAAAAACTAGAAAAAGAAGATACCATGCAGAACTTTGAGGGTCTACAATCTCTCTACTCTACCAGCCCATGATACTTTGCATGGTGTCTGCTTTCCTTTCTCTCAATGTCATGTCTTTACCTCTTGTTGCTTGCTCTAACATTTCCTTCTTCCTACCCTCCTTGCCATGCACGCGAGGCTGTGACAACAACCTAATTATTCCCTTTGGTGCCCCTTCCCTTATTTCGCACATGTTGTCTAGCATAGCAGTGTCTAACAGATACATTGTAGTTCCATGTACTTTTTGATGGTTTCCAAACAAATGCCTACAGGAGTATAATATGAATTGGATCATTTGGGGTTTTAGTGCTTGTATTTACTGGATCCTTTGGTCTAAATATTGATTGCCTATGAATCAGTGGCAGTATCTTTGTTTTATACCATATGAAAATCTATATAGTATATTATATAAAAATTGTAGTTGAGCTGCCCGAAGAGTTCCCTGATATCACCGTTTATGCTTCATGAAGTACTATGATTTATAATGATTTTTAATACGCACTGAGGCAGCATTTTTCTCTCCTAATTAGTATGGCTTTTCTTCATACTGACAATTTATTAATGCTTTTTGATCAATGGCAATGTGATGCATGATATTCCAGAAATTTAAGAATCAACTGCATCTCTACTTGATTCCACTATTGCATAAAATTCCTGAATATTGCTTTCCTTATCATTTTTTTCCCGTCTCTAAATGTGAATGAATTACTCCGTAAAAACTGCAAGACAAAGGTTCCACTATTATCAGACTGACTTGTGAGTGGAATTGTGAATGCAGAGTGATATATTTTTAATTTGCTCAAATGCAATGAAATACAATGCACCGGAGACTGTATACCACAGGACAGGTATAGAACTCGATGCTTCTTTGTGTTCTACGAAACAAATGTGGCACATTTTTTTACCGCTATATTTCTTCAGGCACGAACAATACAAGAACTTGGGCGGAAGAAATTTGAGAAGTTAAGGATTAAATTCGAACGTACTCAGGTTGAGTTAAAATCAGAACAGAAAACACGGTCTAATTCTTTGGTTAAAAAGTCATTGAAAAAGCCACCGGAGTTGTACCTCACAAGAATCTTTTGCTTTGATTTATCCTATGGAGATGTACAGCCAAGTTCCTATCCAATGCAAGGTGGTAGCTGTGAGAGGCCTGGCAACATTGATGGTACTGTTGAGGGGAATGCTTTCTTGATTGATGCAAATCAAGATAAAGCTGAAGATGTTATGTCAGGTATCTCAAAGAAGATAACATGATATGATATAGTTCTCCTGTAAGATACTGATGTTAGGACCTGGTTATTCCGTTTTGATTTGTTTTTCTTCCATTGTTCCAGGGAAGAATATGGTCTCCTAAGATGGGAAGGAAGTCATTTGTGCTTGACGATAATCGTCGTGCATCTTATAATATGTCTAATCAACCAATCATTAGAACAGATTCAACATTTATGACCTTTGAGAGCGGAATGAGGCAGCTGGTTACTGTAAGTTCAATAGGATACAATTCTAATTCTTCAATGGTTAGCTTTATTCTACTTGTATTGTTAAAGCATTATAATTGTATTTTTTGGATACAGGTTGGCGTCCATGCTGAATATTCCTATACTAGGAGTTTGGCTCGTTTTAGTGGCATCTCTAGGACCTGTTGTTTGGAACATGCTTCCAACAGGATTCAACAGGCACTTCCTGCCGACTGTAAATTTGGTCGGGGCTGGGTTGGCGAGTATGAACCGATTCCAACCCCGATATTTATGCTTGGTAATCATCTCCAGAAAGAAACTAGTTTGATTATGAAGTTGAATGGTGACAAAAATGGGTAAGGGTGTGGAACCCAAAACTGAACATCCTGGTAAATGGACGGAAGCTTGAGGGAAAACATTCTTCCGATTGTCCTACCAATGGTACTGCATACGAAAGGAAATCCTTCTATTGGTTTAATGGAGTGAAAGCTCAATGCTCTCTTCAAACCATCCCCAATCAGCAGAATTCCCAATCTAGGAATTTTGGCAATTCTGAGAATAAGAGCTTGAAAAAGGTGGAGCTGAAGTCTTTACCCTCCAGTAATCAAATAATTCCAGTCTGGTTGCAAAATCTGGAAGTAGTATCCTACAGCAGAGTCTAATCCCAAAGAGAGTGCGCCTAAGAACTTGAATTCTTTGGCCATCTACAACTTTCAAGCAGCCAGATACTAATGAGTTGTTAGCGGAGAATTGCCTGACGGAAAAGTCATGAATAGACGGTTGACTGGTCCATCATCTGATAGTACAACAAACCAAACAATCAGAACAGCTCCTTTTGTTTCCTGTGGGCAGGAGCAGGGTCTCAGTGACCCATTCAGTCCATGAGAATGTTCACAGAAGAGGCTCAACAGCCACAGACTTCTAATTATTCACCAGTTGATACTCTGCCAGATAAACCATCACAATCTGGACAAAGAGATACCCCAGGCAATGCTTCAGTGGGCAGCTGCTCAGGTATGGATGTCTGCAGGGGCAGGAGGGTTTAATCTAGGACATGAGAATACTGGTTCATCCAAAAATCAGATTTCTGCAGATTCTTTTCCAAACTCAACGAGAGAGTTCCATCAGCATATTTCACGAATTCAGGGCGAGTTTCCGTCTAGTGGAATGTCTTTCGAGTCTAATAAGAACAATCTTCCATTTCATTCACCTAGACCTCAACCTATTCACGCAGGTGCTGTTTCACAGTTTCCCAACCAACCTATGGGATTCCCTCAATCAACATCTGCAGGCCGACCTACATTTCAAATGCAGTCCCCGTGGAGAGGTCTCAGTCCTCGAAGCCAACCAAGGCAAAAAACAGGAAACCCTTCCGCCCTGACTTGAATATTGATTGTCAATCTCCAGGGTCACCTGCAAAATCTTCAAGTTTCGTTGAATCACACAGCCAACCAGACCTAGCTTTGCAACTATGAAGCGTCATTTGTGTCATGGGTTTGGATTTATTGACAGGAATTGGACTGGTGGGATTTGCAGATCCTGCTATCGATGCTGAGTTTTGAACCTAAAAGGCTTGAGTAAATGTAAGAAAGCAAATAGTTTGCCTGGATTGGGATTTAGCACAAGATGGTCCTGAATCAAAAATGAGTTTGCAAGTTCAGAAAACATTGGTGAACATGTATGAAAATAATTTAACGACAAGCCATCTTTTCCAGATGCTGCCTCTCAATCGATTCTGATCAGGTAGGTAGCAGGCAAAAAGTATTATTGATGCCTTGTATATTGTGGATCTGGATTGCCGGCTGTAGCATAAGCACGCAGTTGCATGCTGTAAATGGGCTCAGCCATCAATTTGAGATCGGACAACTCAGATTACACAATAACAAAATCAGCTTGAAACAATCTCATCCGTTAATTTGAGATTGAACGTTGAGATGCAAAAACTGCGTCAATGATGCAATAAATGCACCAGATCCAAATTCATATTGTATACTAATTGATGAAATTAGTTTGCCTAGATATTTCTTCATTTGATGATTAGTACTTTGTACTACTACTACTACTACATTTGTCTCAGAATTGATGGTAGGACATCCTAATTATGTTATTAATTTGTACATGTGATTTAGTTGTTACTAAGGAAAGCCACTGATTGTTTCCTTTGGCTAATTTAACTTCATTGTGTTGCTTTAACATACAAATTATGGTTAAATTCCTGTAAGTCATGATTGTGATCCTAAATAGGATCAAGGATCTGGACAACCATTGCGAAAGCTGTAAGTAAATATCAGAAGGTATTCTTGAGAGAATTTCAGCAAATATATTATTTTTTATATACTTATTTCCATTTTTTTACTCACATTATATTAATTTCTTCTTTTTTCAGTCACTAGTAAATCATTCTTATCGTTCAATCTTTGATCAATTTCTCCTCACTCCTTTTTCCATAAGGCTAAGATAAGGAAGACATTGAACCAATTTTAGATTACATGAAACCAAACAGGAGCTACTTTTTTGAAAAACAAATTGTTAGAATGTCAATGTGAGACCTAAGCTTACAACTCCTTTTCTCTTCAACCCTTTATATTTCTCCTCCTAAACCACCAAATCACTTTGGCTTTAAGAGCATACAAATCGCCCTGCCCTTGGCCGTGTCCTCACATTTCCCAATAGCATTTTGTCAGATTTTTACTATACACCGTAGCACTGTATTGCAACGGTGGTTTTTTCTGTTTTCCTTAATAAAAAATATAAAATATAAATGTAAGAGATATTGTGATGTTTGATGGGACCCATTTTAGAGTTTTGAAAGAGTGGTATAAATATTTAGAAAATGTAGTTGAGTGGTTTAAATAATTGGAAAATGTAAAGTAATATAATATATTATGTGGGACCCATTTATACCACCTATATGGGTGGCATGGATGTGGATGCTCTAAGGTACAAATTGACATGGTAAGGATCACAAGAACCTGAAATTATTGGATGCTTCGCCAATCCTATTCCAAACATTAAGAACAAAGATCAATATGGAATTTTATGCAGGTTCTTGTGTTTAAATATCTGACGTGGAGGCCATACAAAAAATATGATAGATTCTAGTGTAACATAAATCTTATGTGACATCATAAGATCCATAAAATGAGATTTGAGAATAATGTTATTAGTTGGATTCTTGCTCCGTAAACATTTAATATATATATATATATATATATATATATATGTGTTAAGACCTAGTTTATGTAAAGGTTTAACTGGGATTTGTATTAGTCCTAGTCCTAGATTTATGTATCTATGACCTTCTCTAGAATGTTCTTCTAATAAACTCCTATCGAGAAGATTTATAGTTTCATTTTTACTATTAATAGATTTAGCCAACTCTGTAGTTTTAATAATCTTTTTACTTTGGTAATCAAATTTTCCAACATGATAAACTTTATTATACTTAATTTCTGGCATGGCATAATCCAGTTTATTAATCTATTTTCCATTTCTTGTATTTCTAGTTCACTATTTTGATATTTATATTGATCTATAGTAGATTGTTCGCTAGTATGTATATATATATTATTTAAAAAGGGAATAGTGCTTTTTTTTTTTTATATCATAATAACAATGAAGATCTTTATTACTTCCTCCGTTCCTTTTTAAGTGTCTCTTTTGTAGAAAAGTTTTGTTTCTATTTAACTGTCCCTTTCAAAGTTCAATGTAATATTAAATTTTGTTTTACCAATATTACCCTTAGTTATTTACTATAGAGAAAAATATATGAAATAAGATATTAAATGAATAAGGTTATTATTGAAAAAGAATAAATTATTGTATAAAAAATAGTAATATTTATTGATTGTAACTCTAGATAGTAACTCATTTAATAAACATTTAATTAAATTGTTTATGCAAACGCTTCTAGAGACAAACATAGTGACAGAAATGAAGTACAGATTATGAATCATTTACCATCTATTTCTCAGCTATATATCCTACATAAACAGAGAATTCAGGTAAAGATGTGAATCACAAATAAAAATCTTTATCAATCTCTTTTAAGTGCATGTTTAGAATGACAGTGAATCTAACAAATTACGATATCACCCCGTAATTTGTTAAAACTCATTTTCTTTCCAAAAGAATTGTACTACAAAGCCAATTGTAATTAACTTGAGTAACCCTAAACAGTTGAATGGCTTATTGGATCATAATAATGGCAAAATCCATATTTCCCAAATAGGCTTTTTGCTATTGCTTGCTCTTTGACTTTTTGGCTTGGTACTTCTTCCGATCTCTTAGCATACAAACATCACCATGACATACAAAGTCTTGGATTCTGAGGATTCAGAGAAACAACAAAAGAAAAACAAAGCCTTATTGATTTTTCAGCTTTGAAGAATCAGTAAAGAAAACAAAGTGGTTTAGCTGAATTTGCATTCATGATGATTGATTATATATATATAAGGTATGAACACACAAACATATTTTATTATGTACTAGTGGGAAACAAGTAACATAGCAAAAATATTAAAATACTCGTATAGGTCAAAGATTGCAGAAACTGTCCGTGTGACAACAATCAAAACACGTCTTGTTTTTCTTGACAACTTGTCACGTACAAACAAGAGTAGTGGCCATGAAATAATTTGAGCTGGCATGGTAGTGTGGAGTTGAGGAACCTCACAAGAATTATATGAATCAATAATGACATATTCATGTCGATGTAGTATTTGGTCCCTTTCAGTTATGCTTAGAGAGTGGTGACCACTTGCAACGAAAAATGTGACTTTTTTTATTAAAAAAATGTTAATTTTTTTTGTTTTTTAAATTATAAATGAACTTTATATCTCAAGATTTACAACACTCACAACAACATCCTTATTGCGATCTAAATTTATACATGATAAAAATCACACAACTTAGATGGATTTTAACTAACGGTCCTATTCCTTCGAAGAAAAAAAAAAACTAACGGTCCTGTTTGACAATATATATGATACTCCCTTTCGTTCGTTATTGCTTGTCACTTTTGTAGAAAAATTGTTCATACTCCAGACTTACTTATAAGCAAAGGTCATCATAATTTTATGACATCAAATATAAGCAAAGATCACTAAATTCAACTTTATTTAATATCATTATTCAAAAAAGGTTCGTTATTAATTCTCCTAATGAAAATGTAATGTGATAATTCACTAACATTTTTAACTTTAGGCCATGTCAGTCTTGGCAACGGCTGAAAAATCATGGCCAAAGAACCGTATCTGGAGGAAGTGTCCCATGTGCTTAGTTTACTTCTTCCACATCTTTCCTTTCCTCTTTACATACCCATTGCACTTTAATTAACGAATAACAAGCTTCACTTTCATGTTGATCAATAGTCATATTATTTTATTTTATTTTTATAAATTACTTCTTAGTTTCCACATGTGCTTAATTGACTTATTCTACAATTTCCCTTTAATCTATAATATGATTGTGCTCCTTTTCTTCCACGACTCCTTGCAAAGTGCACGTTGTAGGACGTTCTAATCTCATTTTAGATCGATCTTGTCCTTACTTCGTCCATCCTGGTGGTGATGCTTCTGTTGTTTCACTCAGTTTGGAATGGCTCTGTTTGAATAATAGTCAAAATAAGTTAAAAAATATTTTCTGTCACCGAAGAGATTACTAGGCTGAGTCGCGGACTAGGTCGCTTTCTTTAAGACGTTTTGTAGCACTGTCCAAAATTGTGCAAGCAGACTATCAACCATGACGCCCCCATGATAAAACAGTCCAGCTACAACTGTATCAGAGTCCTATTGCACTATAAGATGTGTTCTAGAAATACACCTTCAAATATGATGCTAAGACCACTCCAATATGGTATTAATACCACCATATTATGACACTAAGACCACTCTAATATGGTACTAGAACCACTCTAATATGGTGTTTCCACCACTCTAACCTCTAACTTCTCCAAGGACATAAAACATAAAAGAGACTATGATATTAAGAATACTCTTATTTTTGAACGGACGAAATTCACCGAAGACACTATGCTCTTAAGACCATTCTTAATTCTGAAAGGACATTATTTTTCGAAGGAACTATGGTATTAAGAACACTCTTTAAATCTGACGGGACATAAAAAGAGGGAGAAGAAAAAGAATAGTGTAACACCCTAAACCCCACAAAATATTTTCCAACGGAAATTCAATAAATAAAAATAAAGCACCCAAGGGTGTCACACATCTTCTCAATACCAAAGTGCTTAATTCAAAATAAAAAACGTCGCAGCGGAATAGTTATAAAAAAAACTTCAAAAATACATCACAGTGTCAACATCAAAACGAGATTCAAAGAAACCCTAACAAAGTCTGAAAATAAAGATAAAATCCTCAATCTATAGTGTCACAGATCAGATCATCGACTCGATAGACCTCCCAAAGCAATAAACAAAGCGAGTTGGCTCCAAAGCCATCCTCAGAAAGTCACAACTACTAAGCTTCCTCTTCCTGCAAATTACACTACAAGGGCGTAGGCGTCCAACCCGTAACTAGAGGGTGATACAATATTCAACATAAATGAAATATAAACGCATGTATAGCTTCAAGGTAAACAATACATCATTAATACTTAACAATTATTCATCACAACCAGACAATAATCACAATATATATATATATATATATATATATATATATATATATATATATTCATGTCATAGAGTTAATAAGTCTCCATCAACATCTTATAAGCAAATATAAAACACATCTTCAAATATTCACATCTTCGCATAACACATCATCAAATTTCACATCTTCAAATGTACTTGCAGTTATGTATGCAATGTAACTCGACTCTATATGCATGTGGTACCGGTTTTTGGATATCAGAGTTATGTTACTGATTAATCCCTCAACGTCATATAAAATCAAACATCAGAAGTATGTTACTGATTTTGTCCCCCATCGTCACATCGGACTGACTATGAATGCATGAACACCATATAAAACATCAACAATGCATATCTTGACTTGACAATTACACATCATTAAATAATTCATCGTCATATCTCACATCATCATATCAACACATCGTTATATAGTCACTTCATTATATAACACATCTTCATTTAATCACATCATCATATAATCACTTCATTATATAATCATCTTCAATTAAACACAACTTTACACATCTCCAATTTCCACATCTTACAACTATCCATCATATTCACATCATTAAATGCTCATCATCATATAACCATCACAGCTCATCATTTACTAATTCATCGGTTCAATTCTTCATTAGATTTTCAATATTCACATTTATCAAGTTTACATGCTTATACACACTCGTCAATTCTTATGTACTACCCATATGTCCAACATCACAATTGTCGCGGTGATTTTAGGATATCAAGCTATTAGTTAGCGTTGACTCACAAAATTAAGATTCACCACTGAGCTTTTATTTTTCCAAAGAAAAGGGGAAAGTTTGAAAAAAACCCTATTTTTTAGCGATCAAGGTCCGGGGGTTGGTTACGCAAATGGAAGGTTTTAGCACCCTAAACGTCTATAGTATTCTATAGGAACCTCTTGTTTTTATTCTTATCTTTATGCTAAATTGATTATTTGTTTGTAAAATAAGTGCCTAAGTGTGAAAAGATTAAAGTGATGAATTAAAAGAGAGAAAAATGTTTTTGTTATTTTTATTGATTTGGAAAGACAAAGTCTTTTGCCTACGTACCCGAGCGGGATCAAAATCACATAGTTCGGGGTAAAAAGCCGAGTGATTTGTTTGATTGATTTTAAAGTTTGAAAATGTTGTTAAAGATAAGATGAGCCAAAGTGGCAAAAAAGTGAAGTTGATTGATTTTAAATGTAAAAAATAAAGTCTAATATGATTAAGATTTATTAAAGTTTGATTAAAAGAAAACCACTTGGTTTGAAATCCAAGGTTTGTTGATAAAATATATTTTTGATGAAGTTTTTAAATATTTGAATTTTTTTGATTTTTTATGGTTTTTACTTGGAGTTAAAAAAAAAGGTTAAGTGTGATAAAATAAACTAGATGCGAGGGATTTCATAATGACGTTGGATCAAAATGAAAGTCCCCTTTTCCTTGGATTAAGCTAATCACTTATCTTGATTATTGACATAAAGCAGAATAAATAAATGTGGGTGTCGGTGCAATATTCTCATTTATATTTACATTGTTCCTAAAATACATTCTAATGGCATAAATAAATAAATAAGATGACAAATGAAAATGAAATGGCAAATAACATAAAAATGCATGACGTGATGTGAGATGCAAATAAATAAGATGCTAAAAATAAAAGGACAATAAAAAAGAAATAATAAAATGCCAAAGAAAATAAAAGAAATAACAGGGAGGTGTAAAAAATAAAATGGGGGGGGGGGGTGCAGGAAGTAAGAAAAGATCAGATTTTAAAAGACAGTCCCAAATGTAAACATGATTAGATCTGGACCGTCTGATCATTCTGAGTCTGATACTTCAGACTCTGGTGATCCAGCGTCTGATGCTTCAGACTCTGGTGGTCCAGCGTCTGATGCTTCAGACTCTGGTGATCAGCGTCTGATGCTTCAGACTCTGGTGATCCAGCGTCTGATGCTTCAGACTCTGGTGATCCAGCGTCTGATGATTCAGAGTCTGATGATCATACAAAGGTTGATCATTCAGAGCCTCCTTGAGTAGTTTTAAAACTCCACCATTTTTCAAAAAAAGTTTTTCTTACTCTTCTCCTCACCCTCTTTTCAAATCTACTATTTTAAAAAAAACCTTTTTAAACACCTAGATCTAAGTTTTAAAAATCTGGAAATCTATCTTTTCTCTTCTTTTGGTTCGGATTGGTGGTGGTTGTGGTGGGGGACAGATGTGTTTGGTGGTTGGGAGGAGGTAGTGGTTTGTGTGATTTTTGTGGGTGGTTTGGAGGAGGTGGTTTGAAGGTGAGAAAAACACACACACAAGAAGGGGGGTTGAATTGTGTGACCAAAAACTTGTTCTTTTCTTTTCAAACCTTAACACAAGTTCAGAACCAGGTTCTGAACTGTGATCAGAAGTATATGCAGCGGATAACAAGTTAAAAGGAGAATGAAAGAGAGAGACACACAAGATTTATACTGGTTCCTTCTCAATGTGAGAAGTAGTCCAGTCCCCTTGTTTTCCAACAAGAGAGTTCCACTATAATCAGTTCTGATTACAATTGCTCAATCACTAAGAAAGAGACTTCCAGTTGCTCAATCACAAAGAAGAGGCTTCTATGCTCAACCACCAAGGAAGAGGCTTCCAATGCTCAATCACTAAGTCAAGAGACTTCCAATGCTCAGAACTACAAGCTAGCTCAAGACACTAGTCAAGAGACTTCTCAATGCTCAAGACACTAAGTCAAGAGACTTCTGACTCAGACCACAAAGGAATGAGGTTACAAATGCTCAGTATTCAGACTGAGACTTTAGGGACCAAACTGGTTTACAAGTAAATGAGTTTGGGATGAACACTTGATAAAATATCAGAGGTGTTCTCTTAATACAACACAGGTTAAGACTCTTAACCTTAAGAAATTCTAAGTTACAAGACTAAAGAATTTCTAAGAGTTTTTGAACTTGACAGTTTTACAGCAGAAAACAGAGCACAGGTTCAGCAATTTGTTTCAAGAGTCTTAGACATTTTTCTTCTTCAAATCTTCTTCCTTTTATAGATGAAAATATAGCTGTTGAAGATTTGCTTGATTTGAGGAAAGAGCCGTTGCAATATGAGCTAGGATTTCTGCAAATGTGTGCTGCACTTTTTCAAACAAAACAGAGCAGCAGCCATTTTTGAAATGGCCTACCTTAAAAGCTGGAGAATGTTTGGGTCAGGGAGACAACTGTTCCATTGAGTTGTTCTGACACATCCAGGCATTAAATGCGCACAGTACTGGTCACTTTCCAAGCCACATCAGCTTCAGAAGCTTCTGTGTGAACAGTGCATCAGAAGCTGCCTTGTACGGATCAGAAGCTGGCTTGTACGGATCAGAAGCTGGCTTCAGACGTTGACTCATGCGCTGACTTCTTCAGAAGCACCCAGACTTCAGAAGCTGCCTTCAGACTCAGAAGCTGCACTTCAGGAGCACTACTTCAGGAGCACTTCTTCAGACCCAGTTTCCTTCTAGCTTTGCAACATTGCTTCTTTGCTTTCCTTCCTTGCTCTAAGCTTGTTCTTTCATAACCATTCTTAATTTCCAATCCATAAACACGTGGTTCTGAAATTCACTTGAACAAAGCATTAGCAAATAACCAATTTTCTCTTTAACACTTTGTTATCATCAAAACCATAAAGAGAGATATGTTTACACATAAATGTTTCAACAATCTCCCTTAATTCATAAGAGACTTGTTAAACACATTTTGTTCCAACAATCTCCCCCTTTTTGATGATGACAAACATAAGTATTAAATCAGAAAATTGTTGTTAACTTAATTAACAAGTTAACTACAGGGTGTGAGGTTTGTAAGCTCCCCCTGAGTTTGATCCAAGTTAATTAAGTTCAGTTAAAAACACAAATGTGAAAATTTCAGAATTGTTGTTAAGTTTAATTAACAATCTGACTTCAGGAGAGGTTTGTAAGCTCCCCCTAGGTCTGACAATCCTCAAGGTTAGGTTTGTAAGCTCCCCTTGATTCTTATCCAAGTTAATTAAGCTTAACTTAAAACAATATAGTGAAATTAACACTCAGAATTTAAATAACTTGCTGACTTCAGGTTCTGAGGTTTGTAAGCTCTCCCCCTAAGTCTGATAATCCACAGGATGAGTTTTGTAAGCTCCCTGAGTCTTATCCAAGTTATTTTAAATTCAATTTACTCACTAAGAGTAATGTATCTCACAGAATGGTATCAGAGCCAGACTTTCAATTCAGAGGCTAAGAGTTAAAAATCAGTTCTCATAAGTTAGATTCAATCAGTATCAGAGCTTTAACTAATCAGTATCAGAGCTTTAATCTGCTTTAACTATGTTCAGAGCCTCAGGCTTTAATACCTTTACTCCCCTTTCATAAGTTAATATACTGACAGAATTTAACTTATATTTTGAGCTCAGGTGCTTTAATACTTGTTTTACCTTACTCCCCTTTTGTCATCAACAAAAAGTTTTACTTACTCCCCCAACACAGAAAATTTCTCCCCCTTTGTCAAAAGAGTTTGAAAACATCTGTATCAGAGCAGAAAAGAGTTTTAAAAGAGTTTGAAAACATGTATCAGAGCAGTTCAATCTCCCCCTTTTTAAAGAGTTTGAAAACATTTCAGAAAAGGTTCAGAGCTTGGAGGGGGGGGGGGGGTTGAACAAAATTGTGAGATATTTATGCAATCATATGGATAATCAAGCAGCAAAGATGAGTATCAGAGCATACTTGACTTTCAATGAGTATATGACTTGCATTAAAAATAGAATGTTGTTCAGAAGCAGAAAAAGGTTTAGAGCTTCTGATCAGGTCATTCTGTGTTCAGACATGACTTGTTTCAGTACAAATGGTTCAGTATCAGAACAAAATAAGCAAGAAGGTATCAGAGCAAATCTGAGCTGATTTAAAGAAAATAGTTCAGATCAGAGCAGGTCTAACTCATTTTAAAGCAAATAGTTCAGATCATAGACCAACTGATAGGTTATATCAGAGCTTGATACCAATTGAGGATTTTATCTCATAGTCTGATACCAAAATACAGTTTTAATACTGCTGAACTTGTATCAGAACCTGATACTAAAATGAAGGTTTATCTCAGAGTCTGATACCAAATTAAAACATTTCTAAAACTGAATATGTCTGAAACACTTTGAGCATTTAAAAAAAATGTGTCTGTGCTAAACAGTTTGAAAACAGACTGATACCAACTGAAAATTGTTTGTCAAGCAATTTTATCATTGAATATCAGAGCAGAAAATCACATTTTTAAATTGATGACTTTGGGAGGATTAGAGTATAAACTTTCAAAGCTTTAATCATCATTGCCCATAGTTATACTTATCAGATTCTGACCAACATTAGATTCCTATCAGATTCAGAAGTCAGAAAATCCAGGTTCTGATCCTTCAGACTCTGAAGTTTTTCAGGCTTAACTTTCTTCAAACTCTCAGAAGGTGAGTGTTTGATAAGTCTTAGCTTATGATAAACTCAGAATCAAGGATTTCATTCAGATTCAAGCACATTTTCAAGAGATGAAATGCATGTTCAGATTCTTTTTAATAAAATTGAATCTTTCTTCTGTTAGGGGTTTTGTGAATATGTCAGCCCATTGATGATCAGTATCAATGAACTGAATATCTAAAACACCCTTCTGAACATAATCTCTTATAAAATGATGTTTTATTTCTATGTGCTTGGCTCTAGAATGCAGAATTGGATTTTTAGACAGACATATAGCAGCAGTATTATCACAATAAATAGGAATATTATCTGCATGAATCTGATAATCCTCTAATTGATGTTTCATCCAGAGCAGTTGTGTGCTACAACTTGCAGCTGAGATGTATTCTGCTTCTGCTGTTGACAAAGCAATGGTTGCTTGTCTCTTGCTGGCCCAGGATATCAGATTCTCACCAAGAAACTGACAGTTTCCACTGGTGGATTTTCTTTCAATCCTGTCCCCAGCATAGTCAGCATCACAGAATCCAACTAGCTTGTAATTTAGAGATTTCTTGTACAGAAGTCCCAAATTAGTTGTTCCTTTCAGATACCTAAAGATTCTCTTGACAGCAGTCATATGAGATTCTCTAGGATCTGATGGAATCTAGCACACAGACATACACTAAATAAAATATCTGGCCTAGAAGCAGTTAAGTATAGGAGAGAACCTATCATACCTCTGTACAGCTTCTGATCTACTTTAGAGCCATTGTCCTCTTTGCTTAAGGTGCAGGTGGGATGCATAGGTGTTGACATCAGCTTGCAATCATCCAGCTGGAACTTCTTCAGAAGCTCCTTGGTGTATTTTGACTGATGAACATAAACACCATCTTTGCATTGGTTGATTTGAATTCCCAAGAAGAATTTCAGCTCACCCATCATGCTCATTTCAAATTCATCCTGCATTAACTTTGAAAATTCCTTGCAAAGGGAGGCATTAGTAGAACCAAATATGATATCATCCACATATATTTGCACAATTAAGATTTCTTTCTTAACAATTTTCCTGAAAAGTGTATTGTCAACTTGACCTCTTACAAAATCATTTTAATTAAGAAGTTGCTTAGCCTTTCATACCAAGCTCTGGGAGCTTGTTTCAGACCATACAAAGACTTCTTAAGTTTAAAACATGATTTGGATATTTAACATCTTCAAAACCAGGAGGTTGTTTTACATACACTTCTTCAGAAATTACACCATTTAAGAAAGCACTCTTAACATCCATTTGATATAAGATGATATCATGATTAACAGCATAAGAAAGAAGTAACCTGATTGCTTCCAGTCTTGCTACTGGAGCAAAAGTTTCTGTGTAATCAATTCCTTCTTGCTGGCTGTACCCTTGAGCTACTAATCTAGCCTTGTTTCTGATCACTTCTCCTTGTTCATTGAGCTTGTTCCTGAACACCCATTTTGTTCCAATGATGTTCTTCTGATCAGGTCTTGCAACAAGATCCCATACATCATTCCTTTGAAACTGGTTCAGCTCTTCTTGCATTGCTACAATCCAACCATCATCAGCAAGTGCTTCATCAGCAGTTGTAGGCTCAATCATGGATAGCAGGCCAAGCATAGACTCATTCTGAGTGAATGCTGATCTTGTCTTTCTTGGACTGTTCTTGTTTCCAATGATCAACTCCTCAGGATGTGAAGACTTGTACTTGAATGAGGTTTGGGTGGATTAGCTTCTGAAGAACCATCAGGGATATGTTCAGAACCATGCTGGTCTTGATTAGCTCCAGGAGTAGTGTCATTGTTGGAGAGTTTCTCAGATTCTTCATTGTTTTCAGCTTCTGAACCTTCATCAGAACCTGAACTGGGTTCAGCTTCTGAAGGTTCTTCTGAGATTCTGATATCTGCAAAACTCTCAACCAGCTCTGGTATTTCACTACCAGGCTTCTTATCATCAAACCTAATATGTATAGCTTCTTCAACAACATGTGTTTCAGAGTTATACACCCTGTATGCCTTAGATCTCTCTGAGTATCCCAAAAAGGTACCCTTTTGAGCCTTGGCATCAAATTTCTTTAGGTAGATTTTGTTGTTCAGTATGTAACATGTACAACCAAACTGATGAAAATAAGAAATACTTGGTTTTCTTCCTTTAAATAATTCATATGCTGTTTTATTCAGAATGGGTCTGATATAGATCCTGTTCTGAATATAACATGTTGTGTTTACAGCTTCTGCCCAAAAGTACTAGCAATTTTAGATTCAAGGATCATGGTTCTGGCCATTTCTTGTAAAGACCTGTTCTTTCTCTCTACAACTCCATTTTGTTGTGGAGTTCTAGAGATGAGAACTCATGGAGAATTCCATGGTCTTCACAAAAGTTTTCAAAAAGGTTCATTTTCAAATCCCCACCATTTTGAGAATAGCTTAAGAAGACCGACAAATATTTTACCTACTACCGTTGTGGGGGTTAGCTTAATGAAGGTAAAATGTAAAGGAAAAGACTTGGTCTACTATCGTTGTAAGGATAGCTTAAAGAAGACCGACAAAATATTTTACCTACTGCCGTTGTGGGGGTACTTAATGAAGGAAAAATGTAAAAGGAGAATGACATGGTCTACTATCATTGTAAGGATAGCTTAATGAAGACCGACAAAAGTTTTACCTACTATCGTGTAAAGATGGCTTAATGAAGGTAAAATATTAAGAAAATACATGGTCTACAATCGTTGTAAGGATAGCTTAATGAAGACCGATAAACTATTTTACCTACTACCGTTGTGAGGGTAGCTTAATGAAGGTAAAATGTAAATGCCAGCTGTTCGGGATATTGCCGAACTAGCCACTGACGACACAAAGACAAGATACACACAAGCTTTTCGTAAAGAACTGCCTTTTGACCTAAAGACAAGATAAACGATGCACAAGCTGTTTGTTAAAGAACTGCCACTTAGCGTAAAGACAAGATAAAAGATGCACAAGCTGTTCGTTAAAGAACTGCCACTTGCATAATGACAAGATAAAAGATGCACAAGCTGTTCGTTAAAGAACTGCCACTTGGCATAAAGACAAGGTAAAGGTGCACAAGTTGTTCATTAAAGAACTGCCACTTGGCATAATGACAAGATAAAAGATGCACAAGCTGTTCGTTAAAGAACTGCCACTTGGCATAAAACAAGGTAAAAGATGCACAAGCTGTTTGTTAAAGAACTGCCACTTAGCATAATGACAAGATAAAAGATGCACAAGCTGTTTGTTAAAGAACTGCCACTTGGCATAATGACAAGATAGATAAAAGATGCACAACTGTTCGTTAAAGAACTGCCATTTGGCATAAAGACAAGGTAAAAGGAGCACAAGCTGTTCGTTAAAGAACTGCCACTTGGCATAATGACAAGATAAAAGATGCACAAGCTGTTCGTTAAAGAACTACCACTTGGCATAAAGACAAGGTAAAAGATGCACAAGCTATTCGTTAAAGAACTGCCACTTGGCATAAAGACAAGTAAAAGATGCACAAGCTGTTCGTTAAAGAACTGCCACTTGGCATAAAGATGGTGACATCTCTGGACCAGATACACTGGGGATGACACTTGGGGGGAAAAAGAAGGTTACAAATTGTTCATGATTGATTGGTATGAAAAGGTAGTTTAAAGCAGGACTCAAGGTGATTAATGCAACTATGTATGAATGATGTTGTCTGTATGTTGTATATGCATGAATGTGTATATGCATGAATGTATGAATGTACGTATGACAATACGACTTGTATGACTTGTATGACTATATGAAGGACTGACTTGATTGATTGTATAACTGATAAACTTGATGAGACAAGATTGGACAGGTGACATGGAAAGTGGACCGACGTCGCAGTACAAACACTCGGCAATCTTCATTGGGGATGAGTGCCACTGGGGCATATCAAAACATTGACGGGGTAAAGCTGCAACAACAGATGGGGAATAAACACTCCTGGGGAAATCGTGCTAATCCAAAAACCTGGCAGAAGAACTGGTGCTTCTGTGGTCATGTACTGTTTTCTTTTTGATCCTACTTGCCTGGACGCTTTTGGGTTTCTCCGGATTGTTCTTTTGTAGTCCCTAATTTTGCCTGGACCGCCCTTTCGGGTTTTCGGTCCACTCGGGATATTTGCTTACCTTTTCGGTTTGACTTACGCTTTCTTCTTTTCTCTTTTCTTTTTTCAAGCAATTGACCATGTTTACCTGCAGAGTCTATCCGTTCTGGGACGGATGCTGACGCACACTTCACTTATTCATGAGTTCAGAGAGAATGTGTTTGTTGTTTATGCTTTCCAAAAATATAAAAGATTTATGATTTTGAAAAAATTTTGCTTCAAGTATTACCATCAAAAATGGAAGAAATTTTATAAACAGAATAAATGAGAATTCCAAATAAAAGGCGCAGGCTCAAATTTATTTAATAGGGTGGTGGCCCGCCAATGGCGTGGCTCCACGGATCTCACAAAGTTTGGAAAAATGGCAATAATATATGGGAAAGGTATATTGAACACAATAACCGCTATTCTCCCTAACAACTTTGAATTCCACTAGTTTGGATGCTTCAGATTCAGAGTCTCTTTGACAGCTAACGTGCCCCAAGTGAGTTATGGCCAACCCGATGCAGTTACTTTGTCTTTGATCCTTAATTTTTGCATAGGTCGCCCTTTCGGGTTTTCGACCTATCAGGATGATTATTTCTGTTTTATGTCTCTAATTTTTGCCTGGACCGCCCTTTCGGGTTTTCAGTCCACCGAGACGCTCATTTTTGCCTAAGTCCGCTCTTTTGGGTTTTCGACTTACCGAGCTGTTCTTTTATTCTTTTAGACAAAGTATTTCTTGACTGCATCGGTGTTTACAGGACGGGGAAGCTCATCATCATCCATAGTTGCAAGAGTCATTGCCCCACCGGAGAAAACTCTCTTGACGACATACGGGCCTTCATAGTTAGGCGTCCATTTGCCCCTAGAATCGGGTTGAAAAGATAAGATCTTTTGAGCACGAGGTCTCCTTCTTTGAATTCGCGTGGGAGAACCTTCTTGTCAAAAGCTTGTTTCATTCTCTTTTGATACAGTTGTCCATGACACAAGGCAGTCATGTATTTCTCTTCAATTAAGTCTGTGTTTGGACACCATTCAACCTCAGATAACTCAGCTTCCATCAAAACTCTCATTGACGGGATCTCGACACTACGCAGAACACTGCTTCCTATGCCATATACCAAAGAGAAAGGGGTTGCCCCTGTTGACGTGCGCACTGAAGTACGATACTCGTGCAAAGCATACAGTAATATCTCATGCCAGTCCTTGTAGGTGACCACCATCTTTTGCACTATTTTCTTGATGTATTTTTCCTCTTTTTTTTCGTTTTCTTTGTTTTTTTTGTTGTTTTTTTTTGTTTTTGTTTTTGTTTTTTTTTTTTGTATATTTTTCGCAGCTTTAATGGCACCATCCATCTGGAATATTGTAGTGCAGTTCCTCGAACCCAAGCTAATCACTTCCAGTGCTCTCTCATGAGGCTGAATGACCTTCCTTTCATACTCTAGTAATTGAGAAATCTTTTCGGGAATCCCTTCATCCTCCTCCTCTTCAGCTTCATAGACAGGGAACTCAAAGTTGGGAGGAGAGCATAGGGTTACAGTGTTTGAAATTCTGGCAGGTACTGAATCAGAACGTAAAACAGAGTACATAATGCAAAACAGAGTACTAAACACAGGTTCAGAAGCAGCAAAGTAAAGGACAGAAAATAAAGAACACAGAGTATTTGTTAACCCAGTTCGGTGATAAACAACACCTACGTCTGGAGGATACCAATCCAGGAAGGAAATCCACTAAGAGAATTAATTCTAAGACTCAAGACACAGCCCCTGTTCCCAGCCTT
The DNA here is from genome assembly GCA_020352615.2 of Yoshiicerus persimilis. Taxonomy (NCBI): domain Eukaryota; kingdom Metazoa; phylum Arthropoda; class Collembola; order Entomobryomorpha; family Tomoceridae; genus Yoshiicerus; species Yoshiicerus persimilis. The sequence goes on from JABJWA020000041.1 coordinate 42,083, forward strand.
ATCACTTAATCTCCACCAGTCTAGACTTCTACCCAGGAACACCTAGGTATAAGAACCCCTCTTACTTCCTAACCACGTAACCACAGCCCAGTGATTAACAACTCTTCAAAAACTCAAGTACGATGAAGACACTCTTCAAAACAACAAAAACATCACTTGTGCTTAAAAGCTTTAAGTGAATTACAACTCAAAACAACTAAACCAACTCTAACAGATGAGTGGTGTACAAAACAAAGCCAAAGCTTAAAGACTCAAAAACTCTAAAACTCTAAACTCTAATTTCTGGTTTTTGATCAATCAGTCTTCAATAGCAGCACGTCCTCCTTATATAGTCTTCAGCAGCACACATAATTCTGAACACATATATCTTCAAAGATATAATTCTGAAATTCTTTAGAAGCTCATAGAAGGAAATATATTTCTGAATATATTTTGCAAAGATTCCTTTGAAAATATATTCATCAATAAACGAAGCCAATCTTCAACAAGATCTTCACACGAAATAATCAGCCTTCTAGAAACATCAGCCTGGATAAATCTTCAACAAATCTTCAAAGATACGCAAAGAATTAACAGAAAGAATGCAGAAATCCAGCTTCTGAAATGCAGCTTCTGAAGGTCAACAGAAGTCAACGTCTGAAGGCAGCTTCTGAAGGTCAACAGAAGTCAACGTCTGAACAGTGCGTCTGATGACCAGTTCAGCGTCTGATGAACAGTACCAGCGTCTGAAGGCCAGTTCTGCTTCTGATGAACAGTAACAGCTTCTGAACCAGTTTTCCAGCTTCTGAAGACACAAATAGCTTCTGAGAGACGCATTGCTTGCACATTTTGATTTTACCAAACATGTAGCCAACATTCAAATATCCAACAATCTCCCCCTTTGGCAAATTTTTGGCTAAAATCAAATGCTCACAAAAACAAGTTCTTCACTCAACACAATTACTCAACCATGAAGAACTACACATAATCCAAACATAGCAACAGAGTCAGCAGCGGATAAATGCTATGTTAAACACAAACAGCTTCAGCTTCTGAAATCCACAACAGTTCTGAAGCACACAATACAACTTCTCAGTTTCTGAAGCACACAATAAACTCCCCTGAAGCACAAACACACCAGCTTCTGACAGAACACCCAGAAACTCCCCCTGCAACTCAGCACATCACAAACAACTCTCCCCCTTAATTCTGAACTGCAGTAAACTCTGAAATATTGCTTCTGAAACTGAAACAGCACACAACTCAGGAACACTTAACACTTATGACACTCCCCCTGAGCCAGAAACTCCCCCTCAAACATATCTTCACAGCTCTTGTTGTATTGCTTCTGAATTCTGAATAAAACTGTCAACTTCTGAAAAACCTGAATTCTGAACAAACAAACTCTGAACTCTGAAACTTAGTACATTCTGAACAGCTACATTCTGAAACCAAACACAAGTTTTTCTCCCCCTTTTTAGCCAAATAATCTTGACAAAACACAGTCTTCACATAGGGAACAAAAACTGAATTTTAACACAGATTGATCAGACTCAGACTCAGCATCAGCAACATCTTCATCTCCCTCACTTCCAGCTTGCTCACCCTCTGCAATCTGTAATTGCTATAACTCCTCATGCAGACAAACTCCCAGCTTGCTTCTCAGATTCTCAAATTGCTTGGCATCCAAAGCTTTTGTAAAAATATCAGCAATCTGTTCTTCAGTATCCACATGTTCAAGCTGCACAATCTTCTCCTCCACAAGGTTTCTGATGAAATGATGTCTTATATCAATGTGCTTAGTCCTGCTGTGCTGTATGGGGTTCTTTGAAATGTTGATAGCACTCAGATTATCACAGTACAGAGTCATAACATCTTGTTCAATGTTGTATTCCTTCAGCATCTGCTTCATCCACACCAACTGAGAACAACTACTTCCAGCTGCTATATACTCAGCTTCAGCTGTAGACAATGACACACAATTCTGTTTCTTACTGAACCATGAAATCAAGTTGTTACCCAGAAAGAAACATCCACCAGAAGTACTCTTTCTGTCATCTGCACTTCCTGCCCAGTCAGCATCACAATACCCAACTAACTCAGAACTTGCACTGTGTGAGTACATAATACCATAATCACTTGTACTGTTGACATACTTCAGAATCCTCTTCACTTGTGTCAAATGACTCATTTTTGGCTCAGCTTGATATCTAGCACAGACTCCAACAGCAAAAGTTATGTCTGGTCTGCTTGCAGTTAGATATAACAAACTCCCAATCATGCTCCTATACTGGCTTTGATCAACAGCAACACCTTGTTCATCTTTAGTTAACTTCAAGTGAGTAGCTGCAGGTGTTCTCTTATGGCTAGCATTCTCCATCCCAAACTTCTTGACTATATTCTTTGCATATTTGCTTTGTGAAATGAATATAGTGTCTTCCATCTGCTTGACTTGAAGTCCAAGAAAATATGTTAGTTCACCCACAAGACTCATCTCAAATTCAGACTGCATCTGCTGAACAAATAATTGAACCATCTGGTTTGACATCCCACCAAACACTATGTCATCAACATAGATTTGTGCTATCATCAGACTTCCATCTTCTTCTTTCACAAACAAAGTCTTGTCAGTTCCTCCTTTTCTGTAGCCTTGAGTAACAAGAAACTGTGTGAGTCTCTCATACCATGCTCTAGGTGCTTGCTTCAATCCATACAAAGCTTTCTTCAATTTGTAAACATGATTTGGAAAATTAGGATCCACAAACCCTTTAGGCTGTTCAACATAAACCTCTTCTTGTAAATAACCATTCAGAAAAGCACTCTTCACATCCATCTGAAACAGTTTGAACTTAAGAATGCATGCCACTCCCAAAAGCAATCTTATGGATTCTAATCTGGCCACAGGTGCAAAGGTTTCATCAAAGTCAAGTCCCTCCACCTGAGTGTATCCTTGAGCAACTAACCTTGCCTTGTTTCTGGTCACAGTTCCATGTTCATCTGATTTATTCTTGTAAATCCACTTAGTTCCAATGACATTCATACCAACAGGTCTTGGAACAAGGTCCCACACTTCACTTCTTTTGAATTGATTCAATTCCTCTTGCATAGCTTCAATCCAGAATTCATCAGTAAGAGCTTCTTTAATATTTTTGGGTTCAAACTTTGACACAAAACATGAATCAGTAGTTACTGCATCTGATCTTCTGGTTCTGACTCCTTGATCAAGACTCCCAATGATTAAATCTTTGGGGTGATCCTTCTGAACTCTAATTGAAGGTCCTTTACTAGTAGATACATGATCTGGATTCATCTCTCCTTCTTCAGACTCTACTTCATTTTCTGCAACTGGTGCTTCTGACTGCTGTTCTTCTGATGTTGCATCATCTGGTACCACTTCAGACTCAACTCTTTCTTTTTCAGCAGATAAATCATCTATCACAACATTGATAGACTCCATCACAACCTTGGTTCTGGAATTAAACACTCTATAAGCTCTGCTGTTTACTGAGTAACCAAGAAAAATTCCTTCATCACTCTTAGGATCCAGCTTTCTTCTGTTTTCTCTATCAGCCAAAATGTAACATTTGCTACCAAAAACATGAAAATACTTGACAGTAGGCTTTCTTCCTTTCCACAACTCATACAGAGTAGATGTAGTACCCTTCTTCAGAGTCACCCTATTGTGAATATAGCAAGCTGTATTCATTGCTTCTGCCCAGAACAGATAAGGTAAATTCTTAGCATGTAACATAACTCTAGCTGATTCTGCTAAGGTTCTGTTCTTCCTCTCAACTACACCATTTTGCTGAGGTGTTATAGGTGCTGAAAACTCATGCTTGATCCCTTCAGAAGCACAGAACTCAGAAAACTTCTTATTTTCAAACTCCTTCCCATGATCACTTCTGATTCTGACAATGACACTATCCTTCTCTCTTTGTAACTGAGTGCACAGATCTCTAAACACATCAAAAGTATCTGATTTTTCTCTAATGAAGCTTACCCAAGTGAATCTTGAATAATCATCAACAACCACAAAAGCATACTTCTTTCCTCCAATGCTCTCAACTTGCATAGGTCCCATTAAATCCATATGTAACAATTCAAGAACTTTAGTTGTTACCTGGTGTTCTAATCTGGGATGAGACTTTCTTGTTTGTTTACCAATCTGACATTCACCACAAACACTGTCTTCATTAATCTTCAGTTTAGGTAGACCTCTGATAGCTTCAGTATTCATGACTTTCTTCATGCCCTTCAGATTCAAGTGACCCAGTTTCTGGTGCCAGAGTCTGACTTCTTCTTCTGAACTTATGAGACAAGTGGACAGGCTTCTTTCTTCTTCAGACACCCACAAATAACAGTTGTCTTTTGATCTGCAGCCCCTCATCAGAACCTCACCTTCTTTACCAGTTACCAAACATTCTTCCTTGTTAAAATTCACTTTCAACTCTTGATCACACAGCTGGCTTATGCTGATCAGATTTGAAGTTAGCCCTTTCACTAATAACACATCATCTAGTCTTGGTAATCCATCACAGATCAAGTCACCTATTCCAAGAATCTCTCCTTTAGCTCCATCACCAAAAGTTACATAGCTGCTGGAATATGGCTTTAAATTACTCAACAGCTTCTTCACACCAGTCATGTGTCTGGAACAACCACTATCAAAATACCAATCTTCCCTAGAGGTGGCTCTCAAAGATGTATGAGCTATGAGGCCAACAGTATTACCTTTGGGTTTCCATACCTTCTGAACATTGATTCTGTTTGCAGCAGGTTCTACTTTTCTGTACTGAAAGTGCTCAGGATAACCATATAGCTTGAAGCAGAATGGTTTAATGTGCCCCTTCTTTCCACAATGATGACAAACCCATGGATGATTTCTCCTCTTTCTCTTGGGCTTCTGAGGTTGCTTCTGAGGTTCCATCTTAGATGTGCCTATCATGGGATCATAAGTTTCAACAGCAGGAACAAACCTTTTAGCTGGATTTTTCTGTTTGAGGTTCAAAGTCTTATCAACAAATCCTATGCCATTTTGTTTCCCTTGGTTCTGATTTTCCAATATCTCCTCCAGCACATCAGTAGCAGTATTCATCATTCTGACTTGCTTCTTCATGTTCTCAAGCTGAGAATTCAGTTGGCTCACTTCATCTTTGAGATCAGTATTTTGCACTAAGAGTTCACTTTTCTCAGCCTGCAGTTGGCAGATTGTCTTCTTCTGATCCACTAATTGCTTGCAAACTTCTACACTTCTGATGTATAGGTTTTTGTAATTGTCAGCCAGTTCTTCATAGGATGATTTTTCAACTCTGGCTTCAGACTCTGAGGGAGCTTCAGACTCTGACTGAGTTTCAGACTCTGATAGAGCTTCAGACTCTGAAAATGTCTCAGACTCTAAAAATGCTTCAGACTTTGAAAGAGCTTCTGAGGCCTTAACCTTACCATCAGACTTGTACCTTCCAGTTAGAGCAACAACATACTTAGCAGATTCACTCTCTACTTCTTCTTCTGAGTCTTCATCAGACCAGGAAACAGCCAAGCTCTTCTTCTGCTTCTTAAGATAAGTAGGACATTCTGACTTGATATGACCATAACCTTCACACTCAAAGCACTGAACACCCTTTGATTGATTGCTCTTCTCATCAGTCTTGGTCTTCTTCACATCACTTTGTTGCTTACTGTTGTTGAATCTGAAGTTCTGACCTTTGGATTTGGATCTCCTGTCAACATGTTTCAGAATCTTGTTAAACTGTCTCCCCAGAGGGCTAGAAGCTTTGATCTTCATGGAGCAAGAGTGATTGAAGGTGGAATCAACTAAGACTCTTTGGGAAATCAAGAACTTGGCTTTGAATCATCATCTTCTTACACTTTTGTATAGTTGTCATGAAAATGAACAACTAACTTCCCTTTGTTGGGATTGGAGGTACTTTATCTAGCTTAGATGTAATATTTGATTATGCAAATATATGATTTTAGCGATTTATGTGATAATTGAAGTTATTCTTGCTTTTCATTCTCATGCTTGATTTAATTGCTATTGACAAATACTTTTGAATCTAGGTTTAGAATAATCTTCTATCAAAATAAGAAATTCTAGACATGGAATTGGGTTTTGATAATCGCACAAAGTATCGGAACGTAAAGCTTTTGTATCGTTTAATAGATTGGGAAATCGTCGATTAAACGATACGATCGATCTCACGACGTCATTTGGACACGAATGGTGTTGTCGAGTGATACGTGATAATTTCGCTAAAACGCTAGAATTCAACACAAGTGCTTCTGATAAGTCTTCATCATCCTCATTAAACCCTTGTTGATCCTCAGCTTCAGTATTAACTGCAAAAGCAACTCCTTTCCCTTTCTTCTCAGTACGGTTACAGAAAGCTGTTTCAAAATTCAGCAAGGATCCAATTAACTCCTCAACCTTCATATTGGAGATGTCATGAGCTTCCTCTATAGCTGTCACCTTCATGTCAAATCTTTTGGGAAGAGATCTGAGTATTTTTCTAACAATCTTCTCATCAGACATCTTCTCTCCAAGAGAATCAAAAGAATTAGCCATATCCAGAACATTCATATAAAAATCATGTATGTTCTCATCCTCCAACATCTTCAAATTTTCAAATTTTGTGGTGAGTAGTTGAAGTCTGGACAGCTTAACCTTTGAAGTACCTTCATGAGTGGTCTTGAGTATCTCCCAGGCATCCTTGGCTATAGTGCACTGCTTGATCAGTCTGAACATGTTCTTGTCCACTCCATTGAATAGAGCATTCAAAGCTTTGGAGTTTCCAAGAGCCAATTCATCTTCATCCTTTGACCATTCTTCCTCTGGTTTCAGCACATCAGTCTTCTTTCCATCTTTGTCCAACACAACTGGATGATCCCAACCCTTCAGCACAGCTTTCCAGGTCCTGCTGTCTATGGATTTCAGGAAAGCACTCATACGAGACTTCCAATATTCATAGTTGGTCCCATCCAACAGAGGTGGTCTGTTAACAAATCCTCCTTCCTTGTCCATTCTTGCCAGAAAAGCCTTCCCTGGAGCTCACCCAATAACAAGCAGGGTGCCTGCTCTGATGCCAATTGAAATTCTGGCAGGTACTGAATCAGAACGTAAAACAGAGTACTATAATGCAAAACAGAGTACTTAACACAGGTTCAGAAGCAGCAAAGTAAAGGACAGAAAATAAAGAACACAGAGTATTTGTTAACCCAGTTCGGTGATAAACAACACCTACGTCTGGAGGATACCAATCCAGGAAGGAAATCCACTAAGTAGAATTAATTCTAAGACTCAAGACACAGCCCCTGTTCCCAGTCTTGTCACTTAATCTCTACCAGTCTAGACTTCTACCCAGGAACACCTAGGTATAAGAACCCCCTCTTACTTCCTAACCACGTAACCACAGCCCAGTGATTAACAACTCTTCAATAAACTCAATACGATGAAGACACTCTTCAAAACAACAAAAACATCACTTGTGCTTAAAAGCTTTAAGTGAAAACAAACTAAACACAACAACCAACTCTTAACAGATGAGTGTGTACAAAACAAAGCAAAAGCTTAAAGACTCAAAAACTCAAAAACTCTTAAACTCTAATTTCTGGTTTTTGATCTATATTCTTCAATAGCGCACGTCCTCCTTAAATAGTCTTCAGCAGCACACATAATTCTGAACAATATATTCTTCAAAGATATAATTCTGAAATTCTTTAGAAGCTCATAGAAGGAAATATATTTCTGAATATATTTTGCAAAGATCCCTTTGAAAATATATTCATCAATATAAACGAACAAATCTTCAAGAAGATCTTCACGTAAAATAATCAGCCTTCTAGAAACATCAGCCTGGATAAATCTTCAACAAATCTTCAAAGATACTGAAAGAAATTAATCAGAAAGAACGCAGAAACTTCAGCTTCTGAAATGCAGCTTCTGAAGGTCAACAGAAGTCAACGTCTGAAGGCAGCTTCTGAAGGTCAACAGAAGTCAACGTCTGAACAGTGCGTCTGATGACCAGTTCCTGCGTCTGATGAACAGTTCCTGCGTCTGAAGGCCAGTTCTGCTTCTGATGAACAGTTACTGCTTCTGAAATCCAGTTTTCAGCTTCTGAAGACACAAATAGCTTCTGGAGACGCATTGCTTGCACATTTTGATTTTACCAAACATGTACCAAACATACAATAGAATCCACATAGAGATTTTCATCGCTGTCGTGTTACTGAGCCATAGAGGAACCGGAAGAGAAAAGTTTGTGATGATAGGGAAGAGTGAAGATTTTGGTTCATCGGAGGACGGTGGCGCCTTGATGATGATACTAGCACAAAACCAACCACTGGACTTGAATAATGTAATAGGGAGGAATATTTATCCTAGCAGTCTTTCTAACTCTCTCTCTCACCAAACCTGTCATAATAGTATTTTTGTGTCTTTAAGTTCTTATCACATATTCACAATAGCTTCCACTTCAAAATCTTACCACTTCCAAATAGATATGTTTGATTCAATGGAATCTAGACTATTTTTTGAAAGACATGTGCAGACCAAATTGTCTACTTTTTCAGTTGAACCCAGAAGGATCCTGTTATAATGAAGACGCGAGAATAATGACAATAAAGTACAAGACATAATGAAAAACGACACAAGATTTAACGTGATATCCAGCAATGTGCTGACTAATCCACGGGCAGAGCCACTGAAGAGAATTCCACTATAATCGATAGTTACAGATTACAGATACTGAATATTAGAGGTAATACTTAGCTATAGCAATAGCCACTAACTATTGGTGCAAGGAAATACTAACACACAAGACTTTTATTTATATGACCAAGTCTTTGCATATTCTTCATATTCTTCGATGTGGGACATTTTCCCAACACTAATTCAAGGCATATTTCAACAGATCCAGAAAGAGAATAACAGAAGTTACATGTAACAGGAATTACATAAGCAGCGTAGCAATGAGTAAGAAATATTAGTGAATTAGCCTATTTTAAGTATTAGTTTTACTTAAAATATGTACTCTAATTATCCTGACTTTTAGTGTTTTTTGTGCCTATGTTATAAGGGGGCGCGAGAATAATGACAATACAAGACATAATGATAAAACACCACAAGATTTAACGTGGTATCCAGCAATGTGCTGACTATCCACGGGCATGAGCCAATGAAAAGAATTACAAACACTGATAGTATAGGTAATACCAGCTATAGCAAAACCCACTAACTATTGGTGCATGAAATACTAACACACTAGGCTTTTATTTATATGGTCAAGTCTTTGCATATTTCTTCATATTCTTCTGATGTGGGACATTTTCCCAACACTAATTCAAGGCATATTTCAACAAATCTCCACCTTGACTTGAATCCTCTCTAGATAACCAGCAGATGTACTCGAAGTACCAGATGTGCCAGATGCATTACACAGAATGCCCAGATGAGCCTGCTCTACCTCAGGCCTTGCCCCTCCAAGGGCAATCAACAACTTCTAACATTGAGCAAGTTCAAACAATGTTGAAACTTGCTTTGCGGAACCGGCATGGTAAACATATCAGTTGGGTTGTCTGTTGTACCCACTTTGTTTACCTCGAAGGTGGATGGCTCATGAGGATCCACATCCTCTGCAACCTGAAAAGCATAAGAAACCATGTCCTCACAGCCATACCTCATAGGAGGTACCCCAAAATTAGCTCTTTTAGGCGATTAAGAGCTATACTCTGATGTTCCTATTGTGATACTGAACAACTGATGCTTCTGCCTCTGAATGTGACTGAGGAGAGCACCTCCTCTGCTTCACAAGTAGCCTCAGTTTCTCTCTGCTCCACCTGCTTCTCAACACCACAGTCTTCTGGATAGTGAACTTCATAGTTGGGTTAAACGTGAAATTTTCATCAAAGACAACATTCCTACTTTATAAACCTCCTCTCAGATGGGGACCAGATTGTATATCCTTTCCACACCATCCCCACAAAGAGAGATCACCTTTAGCCATAATTTGCATCCCCCTGTAACGCCTAGAATTTAATTTTATATTTATTGAATTATAATGACTTAATATAATTTAATAGATAAATAGAATTAAAATGGCATTAAGGGCATTATGGGAAATTAAGAAAGAGGGAAGTGGAATAGAAAAAAGAGGTATACGCGTGAAGAGGTTTCATTTGTTGTGTTTTCACGTGAAACAGAGAAGAGAAAAGAGGAGAAGCAGAGCCAAGGAAGAAGGTGAAGAACTTGAGAAGAGGAAAAGCTGAAGGGGGCGATTTCTTCATAACAAGGTAAGGGTGGGACTAGCTTCTATAAATCTAAGTTTCATAATCCCTAAATTTTGATTTAACATGTTGATGTTGGTGAATTTGGGAATTAGGGTTGTTTGATTATGATAAACTAATGATGGAATGTTAAATTGATGATTTCTATGTTGAGATGTTGATTTTGTTGTAATTCTATGGTGTTGTTACTGATTGGTGCCATGCTTATGCATAAATTGATGAAGTTTTGAATGTTCATAAACATGTGTCAGATGATTGTTGTTGATTGTGATGATTTTGAATGAATGAGAAGTTTGAATAATATAAGTTGCTTTTCCTGAGTTTTCTTATCTCTGCCCCGAATTTTGAAATAAAAACTGGTATTGATCGGTACAGAATTGGTCTTAGGTGTAAACACAAAAGTTGTAGGTATGGATGTTAGTTTTCTAATGCCGTTGGTCTGACGTCAAAACGATTTATAGAACTTGAGTTATGGTCAAATTACTGCACGTAGGTCACAGTGAATTTTTATGGACTTTCTGCACAACTTTTCCGAATTTGAAACGAAAACTGGTATTGATCGGTACAGAATTGGCCTTGGGTGTAAACATGAAGGTTTTAGATAATTTTGTTAGCTTTCCAGTGGCTTTGGTTTGACGTGAAAATGACTTTTAGTTTTTGAGTTATGATGAAAATACTCCAAGGAGGTCTTAGTGAAAATACTCCAAGGAGGTTTTAGATGATTGTTTATGATAATGATGTGTTGTGATAATGATGTGTGATGATAACGATGTGCTGTGATGATGCTTTGTTGTGATGATGATGATAACGATGATGATGTATATGATAATGAAGTTGTTGTTGACGTTGTATTTGTTGTAAATGTTGCATTGTCGAGTCCAGTACATATGCATTAAGTGATGGGGGTGTATGCCCGACATGTCTATTATGACATTATGAATTAAGTGATGGGGGTGTATGCCCGACATGTCTATATGACATTTACGATGGGGGTGTATGCCCGACATGTCCTATTATGACATATTTTGCGATGAATTGGTACCACATGCATGTTGCATACTTGAGTCAGTGATGTTGCATTGTTGAGTCGGTCGATGTTATTGTATTTGATGTTGCATTGAGAGGTGAGATTATGATGTGTATGTGTGATGTATGTATAAGATCTGATGGTGTTGTTTGATGATGTTTATGTGAAATGTTAAATTCATCTTTATGAATTATGTACTTATGTTTATTGAATGTGAATCTCACCCCTTCTGTTTGAATGTTGCCTCTACGTGGGTAACGTGCAGATAACCAGGAGTAATCGCTGAAGTGAGTTGATTCCTCGTGTCATTAGGAGTCGCTCTGATATGTAACGGGATGGGAAACTTTTGATGAATTCATGTGCTATGTATTTTAATTTCAAACTGATGTTGAACCACATTTAGTGGAGTTTTAAACTACGTTGTTTTTGATGTGGCCTTGTGCCTAATGATGTTTAGATTTAATTATGAAGTTGAATTTCCGCTGCGATGGTTTTGACGTTATTGAAAAGTCTGTTTTGAAATAAATAGCAAATTATCCTATTTATAAATTGTAAACGAAGTGCGACATCCCGTCAAGGTTGAAACTCTGATTTATTTTAAATGAAATTTTCAAGTTGGGAAAACGGGGTGTTACAATTGGTATCAGAGCAGGTCGGTCCGTCCGACTAATTAGATGAGTCTTGAGTCCCTTGTGTCGCGTGATAGCTAAATACTATCATTGTGATGTTGATGTTTGATTGTTGTCTGCTGTGTAGATTTTAGAATATGGCTGGAAGAGGACAAGGTGCTGCTATTGCTGCTGCGTTGCATGCCGTTGCTCAAGCTGTGGGGCAACATCCGAATGCTGGTGCTGGAGGTAATGATGGAGTGAGAATGCTGGACATGTTCCTGAAGAATCATCCGCCTACTTTCAAAGGGAGGTATGATCCTGATGGAGCACAGACTTGGCTAAAAGAGGTGGAAAGAATTTTCCGAGTCATGCCGTGCAGTGATGCTCAGATGGTGCGCTTTGGCACACACATGTTGGCAGAAGAAGCTGATGATTGGTGGGTGAGCCTTCAATCAATTCTTGCGAATGGGGGCGAGGTGGTGACTTGGGATGTGTTTAGGAGAGAGTTCCTGAACAGGTATTTTCCGGAGGATGTCCGTGGAAAGAAGGAGATCGAATTCCTTGAATTGAAGCAGGGTGATATGACGGTGACAGAGTATGCTGCGAAATTTGTGGAGCTGGCGAAATTTTACCCGCATTATACACCTGAGACAGCTGAGTTTTCGAAGTGTATCAAGTTTGAGAATGGTCTGCGTGCTGAGATTAAGCGGGCCATTGGTTTACCAGAAGATCCGTCGGTTTTCTGAGTTGGTGAGTAGCTGCAGGATTTACGAAGAGGACACCAAAGCTCATTACAAAATTATGAATGAGCGGAGGGGAAAGAATCACAGAACCGTCCTAAACCTTACAGTGCTCCAGCTGATAAGGGTAAGCAGAAGGTGAATGATGAGAGGAGACCCAAGAGGAAAGAAACTCCGACTGAGATTGTTTGCTACCAATGTGGTGAGAAGGGTCATAAGAGTACTACTTGCAATGTTGAAGTGAAAAGATGTTTCCGCTGTGGCAAGAAAGGGCATGTAGTTGCAGATTGTAAGTTTAATGACGTTGTCTGTTTCAACTGTAATGAGGAAGGTCATACTAGTACTCAGTGCAAGAAACCCAAGAAGCCTCAGAATAGTGGAAAGGTGTTTGCTCTAGCTGGTGCCCAGACAACTAATGAAGACCGTTTGATCAGAGGTACTTGTTTCATTAATGGTACTCCTTTAATTGCTATTATTGATACTGGTGCTACTCATTGTTTTATTGCTGCTGATTGTGCATCTAAGTTGGGTCTTGTGTTATCTAGTATGAATGGGGAAATGGTTGTCGAAACTCCATCTATGGGTTCGGTGACTACTTCGCTAGTGTGTCTGAGATGTCCATTGTCTATGTTTGGTCGAGATTTTGAAGTTGATTTGGTTTGTTTACCTTTGAGTGGAATGGATGTCATCCTTGGTATGAACTGGTTGGAGTATAACCGTGTTCATATTAACTGTTTTAATAAGTCGGTGCGTTTTCTTCTGTTGAAGAAGATAGTGGAGTTGAGCTTTTGTCTACTAAGCAGCTGAAGCAGATGGCATGTGATGAAGTCCAGATGTTTCTCCTTGATGGCATTTTTGTCCATTGAGAATCAAGAGAAGATTGATAAGTTGCCTGTGGTGTGTGAATTTCCAGAAGTTTTTCCCGATGAGATTCCTGATGTGCCGCCGGAGAGGGAAGTTGAATTTTCAATTGATCTTGTTCCGGGTACGAAGCCGGTGTCGATGGCACCTTACCGAATGTCGGCTTCCGAGCTAGCAGAGTTGAAGAAACAATTGGAAGACTTGTTGGATAAGAAGTTTGTAAGGCCGAGTGTTTCACCGTGGGGAGCACCTGTGTTGTTGGTTAAGAAGAAAGATGGCAGCATGAGGTTGTGTGTTGATTATCGGCAGCTGAACAAAGTGACGATCAAGAATAGATATCCGCTCCCGAGGATTGATGATTTGATGGACCAGTTGGTGGGTGCTTGTGTTTTTTAGCAAAATTGATTTGAGATCGGGTTATCATCAGATTAAAGTGAGGGATGAAGATGTTCAGAAGGACGGCCTTTAGAACACGTTACGGACATTATGAATATTCGGTGATGCCGTTCGGTGTTACGAATGCGCCAGGAGTATTTATGGAATATATGAACCGTATTTTTCATAACTATTTGGATCAATTTGTTGTTGTTTTTATAGATGACATTTTGATATACTCCAGACCGAGGAAGATCATGCGGAGCATTTGAAGATTGTGTTGCAAGTGTTGAAAGAGAAGAAGCTGTATGCCAAGTTATCAAAGTGTGAATTTTGGTTGAAAGAGGTGAGTTTTCTTGGCCACATTATTTCAGGTAGTGGTATTGCGGTTGACCCATCTAAAGTGGAAGCAGTATCACAATGGGAGACCCCTAAGTCGGTGACTGAGATTAGAAGTTTCCTTGGTTTGGCTGGATATTATCGCAGATTTATAGAAGGATTTTCGAGGATTGCACTTCCGTTGACGCAGTTGACTTGTAAAGGTAAAGCTTTTGTGTGGGATGTTCATTGTGAAACCAGTTTTAATGAATTGAAGCAGCGTTTGACGACGGCTCCAATCTTGATTTTGCCGAAGCCAGATGAGCCTTTTGTGGTGTATTGTGACGCGTCCAAGTTGGGATTAGGTGGTGTGCTTATGCAAGATGGTAAAGTAGTGGCTTATGCATCAAGACAGTTGAGAATTCATGAACGGAACTATCCTACGCATGATCTTGAGTTGGCCGCAGTGGTATTTGTGCTGAAGATTTGGAGACACTATTTATATGGTTCAAGATTTGAGGTGTTTAGTGATCATAAAAGTTTGAAGTATCTATTTGATCAGAAGGAGCTAAATATGAGGCAGCGAAGATGGCTTGAACTGTTGAAGGATTATGATTTTGGACTGAATTATCATCCAGGTAAAGCTAACGTTGTTGCTGATGCTTTGAGCAGGAAAACCTTGCATATGTCTGCTATGATGGTTAAAGAGTTTGAGTTGCTTGAACAATTCAGAGATATGAGTTTGGTTGTGAATTGGCACCTCAGAGTGTGAAGTTGGGTATGTTGAAGATTAACAATGAATTTTTGAGTAATATCAGAGAAGCTCAGAAAGTAGATGTGAAGTTGGTGGATTTGATGAATGAGGCTGAGGGTAGTGATTTCAAAATTGATGATCAAGGAGTGTTGAGGTTTAGAGGCAGAATTTGTATACCTGATAACGATGAGATGAAGAAGATGATTCTTGAGGAAAGTCACAGAAGTAGCTTGAGTATTCATCCGGGAGCTACAAAAATGTATCATGATTTGAAGAAGCTGTTTTGGTGGTCTGGTTTGAAGCGAGATGTGGCTCAATTTGTGTATTCATGTTTGACTTGTCAGAAGTCGAAGGTTGAGCACCAGAAACCTGCTGGGTTGTTGACACCGTTGGATGTGCCAGAGTGGAAGTGGGATAGTATATCCATGGATTTTGTGACGAGTTTGCCGAATACTCAGAGAGGACATGATTCAATTTGGGTGATTGTGGATAGGTTGACGAAGTCTGCGCATTTCCTTCCGATAAATATTAGTTATCCTGTGTCGCAAGTTGGCAGAGATTTACATTCGAGAGATTGTGAAGTTGCATGGTGTTCCGTCGAGTATTGTGTCAGACAGAGATCCAAGATTTACTTCTAGATTTTGGAAGAGTTTGCAGGAAGCATTGGGTTCTAAATTGAGGTTGAGCTCGGCTTATCATCCGCAAACAGATGGTCAGTCGGAAAGGACGATTCAATCACTCGAAGATTTTGTTGAGAATATGTGTTCTTGAGCAGGGTGGAGCTTGGGATAGTCATCTACCGTTGATAGAGTTCACTTATAACAACAGTTACCATTCTAGCATTGGAATGGCACCTTTTGAGGCATTGTATGGTAGGAGGTGCAGAACTCCTTTGTGTTGGTTCGAGGCTGGTGAGAGTGCAATTGTGGGACCAGAAATTATTCAGCAAACTACTGAGAAGGTCAAATTGATACGAGAGAAGATGAAAGCATCGCAGAGTCGGCAGAAAAGTTATCATGATAAGCGAAGAAAAGACCTTGAGTTCCAAGAAGGTGATCATGTGTTTTTGAGAGTCACTCCGATGACTGGTGTTGGACGTGCATTGAAATCGAAGAAGCTGACTCCGAAGTTCATTGGTCCTTATCAGATATCAGAAAGGATAGGAACAGTTGCTTATAGAGTGGGATTACCACCGCATCTTTCAAATTTGCATGATGTGTTTCACGTGTCGCAACTTCGGAAGTATGTTGCAGATCCCTCTCATGTGATTCCGAGAGATGATGTGCAGGTTAGAGACAATCTTACGGTGGAGACATTACCACTGAGGATTGAAGGCCGTGAGATGAAGAAGTTGAGGGGCAAAGAGATTCCTCTCGTGAAAGTTGTTTGGGGAGGACCAACTGGTGAAAGTTTGACGTGGGAGCTGGAAAGCAAGATGTTGGAGTCTTATCCAGAGTTATTTGCATGAGGTACATTTTCGAGGACGAAAATTTTATAAGTTGGGGAGAGTTGTAACGCCTAGAATTTAATTTTATTATTTTATTGAATTATAATGAATTAATATAATTTAATAGATTAAATAGAATTAAAATGGCATTAAGGGCATTATGGGAAATTAAGAAAGAGGGAAGTGGAATAGAAAAAGAGGTATACGCGTGAAGAGGTTTCATTTGTTGTGTTTTCACGTGAAACAGAGAAGAGAAAAGAGGAGAAGCAGAGCCAAGGAAGAAGGTGAAGAACTTGAGAAGAGGAAAAGCTGAAGGGGGCGATTTCTTCATAACAAGGTAAGGGTGGGACTAGCTTCTATAAATCTAAGTTTCATAATCCCTAAATTTTGATTTAACATGTTGATGTTGGTGAATTTGGGAATTAGGGTTGTTTGATTATGATAAACTAATGATGGAATGTTAAATTGATGATTTCTATGTTGAGATGTTGATTTTGTTGTAATTCTATGGTGTTGTTACTGATTGGTGCCATGCTTATGCATAAATTGATGAAGTTTTGAATGTTCATAAACATGTGTCAGATGATTGTTGTTGATTGTGATGATTTTGAATGAATGAGAAGTTTGAATAATATAAGTTGCTTTTCCTGAGTTTTCTTATCTCTGCCCCGAATTTTGAAATAAAAACTGGTATTGATCGGTACAGAATTGGTCTTAGGTGTAAACACAAAAGTTGTAGGTATGGATGTTAGTTTTCTAATGCCGTTGGTCTGACGTCAAAACGATTTATAGAACTTGAGTTATGGTCAAATTACTGCACGTAGGTCACAGTGAATTTTTATGGACTTTCTGCACAACTTTTCCGAATTTGAAACGAAAACTGGTATTGATCGGTACAGAATTGGCCTTGGGTGTAAACATGAAGGTTTTAGATAATTTTGTTAGCTTTCCAGTGGCTTTGGTTTGACGTGAAAATGACTTTTAGTTTTTGAGTTATGATGAAAATACTCCAAGGAGGTCTTAGTGAAAATACTCCAAGGAGGTTTTAGATGATTGTTTATGATAATGATGTGTTGTGATAATGATGTGTGATGATAACGATGTGCTGTGATGATGCTTTGTTGTGATGATGATGATAACGATGATGATGTATATGATAATGAAGTTGTTGTTGACGTTGTATTTGTTGTAAATGTTGCATTGTCGAGTCCAGTACATATGCATTAAGTGATGGGGGTGTATGCCCGACATGTCTATTATGACATTATGAATTAAGTGATGGGGGTGTATGCCCGACATGTCTATATGACATTTACGATGGGGGTGTATGCCCGACATGTCCTATTATGACATATTTTGCGATGAATTGGTACCACATGCATGTTGCATACTTGAGTCAGTGATGTTGCATTGTTGAGTCGGTCGATGTTATTGTATTTGATGTTGCATTGAGAGGTGAGATTATGATGTGTATGTGTGATGTATGTATAAGATCTGATGGTGTTGTTTGATGATGTTTATGTGAAATGTTAAATTCATCTTTATGAATTATGTACTTATGTTTATTGAATGTGAATCTCACCCCTTCTGTTTGAATGTTGCCTCTACGTGGGTAACGTGCAGATAACCAGGAGTAATCGCTGAAGTGAGTTGATTCCTCGTGTCATTAGGAGTCGCTCTGATATGTAACGGGATGGGAAACTTTTGATGAATTCATGTGCTATGTATTTTAATTTCAAACTGATGTTGAACCACATTTAGTGGAGTTTTAAACTACGTTGTTTTTGATGTGGCCTTGTGCCTAATGATGTTTAGATTTAATTATGAAGTTGAATTTCCGCTGCGATGGTTTTGACGTTATTGAAAAGTCTGTTTTGAAATAAATAGCAAATTATCCTATTTATAAATTGTAAACGAAGTGCGACATCCCGTCAAGGTTGAAACTCTGATTTATTTTAAATGAAATTTTCAAGTTGGGAAAACGGGGTGTTACAATTGGTATCAGAGCAGGTCGGTCCGTCCGACTAATTAGATGAGTCTTGAGTCCCTTGTGTCGCGTGATAGCTAAATACTATCATTGTGATGTTGATGTTTGATTGTTGTCTGCTGTGTAGATTTTAGAATATGGCTGGAAGAGGACAAGGTGCTGCTATTGCTGCTGCGTTGCATGCCGTTGCTCAAGCTGTGGGGCAACATCCGAATGCTGGTGCTGGAGGTAATGATGGAGTGAGAATGCTGGACATGTTCCTGAAGAATCATCCGCCTACTTTCAAAGGGAGGTATGATCCTGATGGAGCACAGACTTGGCTAAAAGAGGTGGAAAGAATTTTCCGAGTCATGCCGTGCAGTGATGCTCAGATGGTGCGCTTTGGCACACACATGTTGGCAGAAGAAGCTGATGATTGGTGGGTGAGCCTTCAATCAATTCTTGCGAATGGGGGCGAGGTGGTGACTTGGGATGTGTTTAGGAGAGAGTTCCTGAACAGGTATTTTCCGGAGGATGTCCGTGGAAAGAAGGAGATCGAATTCCTTGAATTGAAGCAGGGTGATATGACGGTGACCGAGTATGCTGCGAAATTTGTGGAGCTGGCGAAATTTTACCCGCATTATACACCTGAGACAGCTGAGTTTTCGAAGTGTATCAAGTTTGAGAATGGTCTGCGTGCTGAGATTAAGCGGGCCATTGGTTACCAGAAGATCCGTCGGTTTTCTGAGTTGGTGAGTAGCTGCAGGATTTACGAAGAGGACACCAAAGCTCATTACAAAATTATGAATGAGCGGAGGGGAAAGAATCAACAGAACCGTCCTAAACCTTACAGTGCTCCAGCTGATAAGGGTAAGCAGAAGGTGAATGATGAGAGGAGACCCAAGAGGAAAGAAACTCCGACTGAGATTGTTTGCTACCAATGTGGTGAGAAGGGTCATAAGAGTACTACTTGCAATGTTGAAGTGAAAAGATGTTTCCGCTGTGGCAAGAAAGGGCATGTAGTTGCAGATTGTAAGTTTAATGACGTTGTCTGTTTCAACTGTAATGAGGAAGGTCATACTAGTACTCAGTGCAAGAAACCCAAGAAGCCTCAGAATAGTGGAAAGGTGTTTGCTCTAGCTGGTGCCCAGACAACTAATGAAGACCGTTTGATCAGAGGTACTTGTTTCATTAATGGTACTCCTTTAATTGCTATTATTGATACTGGTGCTACTCATTGTTTTATTGCTGCTGATTGTGCATCTAAGTTGGGTCTTGTGTTATCTAGTATGAATGGGGAAATGGTTGTCGAAACTCCATCTATGGGTTCGGTGACTACTTCGCTAGTGTGTCTGAGATGTCCATTGTCTATGTTTGGTCGAGATTTTGAAGTTGATTTGGTTTGTTTACCTTTGAGTGGAATGGATGTCATCCTTGGTATGAACTGGTTGGAGTATAACCGTGTTCATATTAACTGTTTTAATAAGTCGGTGCGTTTTTCTTCTGTTGAAGAAGATAGTGGAGTTGAGCTTTTGTCTACTAAGCAGCTGAAGCAGATGGCATGTGATGAAGTCCAGATGTTCTCCTTGATGGCATTTTTGTCCATTGAGAATCAAGAGAAGATTGATAAGTTGCCTGTGGTGTGTGAATTTCCAGAAGTTTTTCCCGATGAGATTCCTGATGTGCCGCCGGAGAGGGAAGTTGAATTTTCAATTGATCTTGTTCCGGGTACGAAGCCGGTGTCGATGGCACCTTACCGAATGTCGGCTTCCGAGCTAGCAGAGTTGAAGAAACAATTGGAAGACTTGTTGGATAAGAAGTTTGTAAGGCCGAGTGTTTCACCGTGGGGAGCACCTGTGTTGTTGGTTAAGAAGAAAGATGGCAGCATGAGGTTGTGTGTTGATTATCGGCAGCTGAACAAAGTGACGATCAAGAATAGATATCCGCTCCCGAGGATTGATGATTTGATGGACCAGTTGGTGGGTGCTTGTGTTTTTAGCAAAATTGATTTGAGATCGGGTTATCATCAGATTAAAGTGAGGGATGAAGATGTTCAGAAGACGGCCTTTAGAACACGTTACGGACATTATGAATATTCGGTGATGCCGTTCGGTGTTACGAATGCGCCAGGAGTATTTATGGAATATATGAACCGTATTTTTCATAACTATTTGGATCAATTTGTTGTTGTTTTTATAGATGACATTTTGATATACTCCAAGACCGAGGAAGATCATGCGGAGCATTTGAAGATTGTGTTGCAAGTGTTGAAAGAGAAGAAGCTGTATGCCAAGTTATCAAAGTGTGAATTTTGGTTGAAAGAGGTGAGTTTTCTTGGCCACATTATTTCAGGTAGTGGTATTGCGGTTGACCCATCTAAAGTGGAAGCAGTATCACAATGGGAGACCCCTAAGTCGGTGACTGAGATTAGAAGTTTCCTTGGTTTGGCTGGATATTATCGCAGATTTATAGAAGGATTTTCGAGGATTGCACTTCCGTTGACGCAGTTGACTTGTAAAGGTAAAGCTTTTGTGTGGGATGTTCATTGTGAAACCAGTTTTAATGAATTGAAGCAGCGTTTGACGACGGCTCCAATCTTGATTTTGCCGAAGCCAGATGAGCCTTTTGTGGTGTATTGTGACGCGTCCAAGTTGGGATTAGGTGGTGTGCTTATGCAAGATGGTAAAGTAGTGGCTTATGCATCAAGACAGTTGAGAATTCATGAACGGAACTATCCTACGCATGATCTTGAGTTGGCCGCAGTGGTATTTGTGCTGAAGATTTGGAGACACTATTTATATGGTTCAAGATTTGAGGTGTTTAGTGATCATAAAAGTTTGAAGTATCTATTTGATCAGAAGGAGCTAAATATGAGGCAGCGAAGATGGCTTGAACTGTTGAAGGATTATGATTTTGGACTGAATTATCATCCAGGTAAAGCTAACGTTGTTGCTGATGCTTTGAGCAGGAAAACCTTGCATATGTCTGCTATGATGGTTAAAGAGTTTGAGTTGCTTGAACAATTCAGAGATATGAGTTTGGTTTGTGAATTGGCACCTCAGAGTGTGAAGTTGGGTATGTTGAAGATTAACAATGAATTTTTGAGTAATATCAGAGAAGCTCAGAAAGTAGATGTGAAGTTGGTGGATTTGATGAATGAGGCTGAGGGTAGTGATTTCAAAATTGATGATCAAGGAGTGTTGAGGTTTAGAGGCAGAATTTGTATACCTGATAACGATGAGATGAAGAAGATGATTCTTGAGGAAAGTCACAGAAGTAGCTTGAGTATTCATCCGGGAGCTACAAAAATGTATCATGATTTGAAGAAGCTGTTTTGGTGGTCTGGTTTGAAGCGAGATGTGGCTCAATTTGTGTATTCATGTTTGACTTGTCAGAAGTCGAAGGTTGAGCACCAGAAACCTGCTGGGTTGTTGACACCGTTGGATGTGCCAGAGTGGAAGTGGGATAGTATATCCATGGATTTTGTGACGAGTTTGCCGAATACTCAGAGAGGACATGATTCAATTTGGGTGATTGTGGATAGGTTGACGAAGTCTGCGCATTTCCTTCCGATAAATATTAGTTATCCTGTGTCGCAGTTGGCAGAGATTTACATTCGAGAGATTGTGAAGTTGCATGGTGTTCCGTCGAGTATTGTGTCAGACAGAGATCCAAGATTTACTTCTAGATTTTGGAAGAGTTTGCAGGAAGCATTGGGTTCTAAATTGAGGTTGAGCTCGGCTTATCATCCGCAAACAGATGGTCAGTCGGAAAGGACGATTCAATCACTCGAAGATTTGTTGAGAATATGTGTTCTTGAGCAGGGTGGAGCTTGGGATAGTCATCTACCGTTGATAGAGTTCACTTATAACAACAGTTACCATTCTAGCATTGGAATGGCACCTTTTGAGGCATTGTATGGTAGGAGGTGCAGAACTCCTTTGTGTTGGTTCGAGGCTGGTGAGAGTGCAATTGTGGGACCAGAAATTATTCAGCAAACTACTGAGAAGGTCAAATTGATACGAGAGAAGATGAAAGCATCGCAGAGTCGGCAGAAAAGTTATCATGATAAGCGAAGAAAAGACCTTGAGTTCCAAGAAGGTGATCATGTGTTTTTGAGAGTCACTCCGATGACTGGTGTTGGACGTGCATTGAAATCGAAGAAGCTGACTCCGAAGTTCATTGGTCCTTATCAGATATCAGAAAGGATAGGAACAGTTGCTTATAGAGTGGGATTACCACCGCATCTTTCAAATTTGCATGATGTGTTTCACGTGTCGCAACTTCGGAAGTATGTTGCAGATCCCTCTCATGTGATTCCGAGAGATGATGTGCAGGTTAGAGACAATCTTACGGTGGAGACATTACCACTGAGGATTGAAGGCCGTGAGATGAAGAAGTTGAGGGGCAAAGAGATTCCTCTCGTGAAAGTTGTTTGGGGAGGACCAACTGGTGAAAGTTTGACGTGGGAGCTGGAAAGCAAGATGTTGGAGTCTTATCCAGAGTTATTTGCATGAGGTACATTTTCGAGGACGAAAATTTTATAAGTTGGGGAGAGTTGTAACGCCTAGAATTTAATTTTATTATTTTATTGAATTATAATGAATTAATATAATTTAATAGATTAAATAGAATTAAAATGGCATTAAGGGCATTATGGGAAATTAAGAAAGAGGGAAGTGGAATAGAAAAAGAGGTATACGCGTGAAGAGGTTTCATTTGTTGTGTTTTCACGTGAAACAGAGAAGAGAAAAGAGGAGAAGCAGAGCCAAGGAAGAAGGTGAAGAACTTGAGAAGAGGAAAAGCTGAAGGGGGCGATTTCTTCATAACAAGGTAAGGGTGGGACTAGCTTCTATAAATCTAAGTTTCATAATCCCTAAATTTTGATTTAACATGTTGATGTTGGTGAATTTGGGAATTAGGGTTGTTTGATTATGATAAACTAATGATGGAATGTTAAATTGATGATTTCTATGTTGAGATGTTGATTTTGTTGTAATTCTATGGTGTTGTTACTGATTGGTGCCATGCTTATGCATAAATTGATGAAGTTTTGAATGTTCATAAACATGTGTCAGATGATTGTTGTTGATTGTGATGATTTTGAATGAATGAGAAGTTTGAATAATATAAGTTGCTTTTCCTGAGTTTTCTTATCTCTGCCCCGAATTTTGAAATAAAAACTGGTATTGATCGGTACAGAATTGGTCTTAGGTGTAAACACAAAAGTTGTAGGTATGGATGTTAGTTTTCTAATGCCGTTGGTCTGACGTCAAAACGATTTATAGAACTTGAGTTATGGTCAAATTACTGCACGTAGGTCACAGTGAATTTTTATGGACTTTCTGCACAACTTTTCCGAATTTGAAACGAAAACTGGTATTGATCGGTACAGAATTGGCCTTGGGTGTAAACATGAAGGTTTTAGATAATTTTGTTAGCTTTCCAGTGGCTTTGGTTTGACGTGAAAATGACTTTTAGTTTTTGAGTTATGATGAAAATACTCCAAGGAGGTCTTAGTGAAAATACTCCAAGGAGGTTTTAGATGATTGTTTATGATAATGATGTGTTGTGATAATGATGTGTGATGATAACGATGTGCTGTGATGATGCTTTGTTGTGATGATGATGATAACGATGATGATGTATATGATAATGAAGTTGTTGTTGACGTTGTATTTGTTGTAAATGTTGCATTGTCGAGTCCAGTACATATGCATTAAGTGATGGGGGTGTATGCCCGACATGTCTATTATGACATTATGAATTAAGTGATGGGGGTGTATGCCCGACATGTCTATATGACATTTACGATGGGGGTGTATGCCCG
Organism: Yoshiicerus persimilis; assembly: GCA_020352615.2. Taxonomy (NCBI): domain Eukaryota; kingdom Metazoa; phylum Arthropoda; class Collembola; order Entomobryomorpha; family Tomoceridae; genus Yoshiicerus; species Yoshiicerus persimilis. Next base: position 66,272 of record JABJWA020000041.1, read on the forward strand.
ACATGTCCTATTATGACATATTTTGCGATGAATTGGTACCACATGCATGTTGCATACTTGAGTCAGTGATGTTGCATTGTTGAGTCGGTCGATGTTATTGTATTTGATGTTGCATTGAGAGGTGAGATTATGATGTGTATGTGTGATGTATGTATAAGATCTGATGGTGTTGTTTGATGATGTTTATGTGAAATGTTAAATTCATCTTTATGAATTATGTACTTATGTTTATTGAATGTGAATCTCACCCCTTCTGTTTGAATGTTGCCTCTACGTGGGTAACGTGCAGATAACCAGGAGTAATCGCTGAAGTGAGTTGATTCCTCGTGTCATTAGGAGTCGCTCTGATATGTAACGGGATGGGAAACTTTTGATGAATTCATGTGCTATGTATTTTAATTTCAAACTGATGTTGAACCACATTTAGTGGAGTTTTAAACTACGTTGTTTTTGATGTGGCCTTGTGCCTAATGATGTTTAGATTTAATTATGAAGTTGAATTTCCGCTGCGATGGTTTTGACGTTATTGAAAAGTCTGTTTTGAAATAAATAGCAAATTATCCTATTTATAAATTGTAAACGAAGTGCGACATCCCGT
>JABJWA020000042.1:0-66113 GCA_020352615.2 Yoshiicerus persimilis
AAAATACAGTTGCAAATAGTACTAACGTTTGTTGTTCCGCCACAACACGGCGTGTGATATATTCTGATAGAGACGATTTTTTGTGAATTTAACTCATTATTTTCAATAGTTGAATTTCAGCCACCTACAGTATACAATTGAACTATTTTAGAAGCTCACTATTGTTTCAACTAGAAGACTGAAATCAAAAATTATTTCTTGTTCTGTTATTCTAAAGCTCATGACATATTCAAACAAAATTTGCTTACAGTTAGTTTGATTCATAACTTTTGTATTTGAAAATTTGGCGTTTCCAGTTGAGTGATTTCCAAATCTCATTGCAGTTTCTTCTGAAAAAATACTTTATGAAATGGTACAAACGTGTGTTGTTCCGCCACAACACGGCGTGTGACATATTCTGATAGAGACGATTTTTTGTGAATTTAACACCATATTTTCAATAGTTGAGTTTCAGCCACCTACAGTATACAATTGAACTATTTTAGAAGCTCACTATTGTTTCAACTAGAAGACTGAAATCAAAAATTATTTCTTGTTCTGTTATTCTAAAGCTCATGACATATTCAAACAAAATTTGCTTACAGTTAGTTTGATTCATAACTTTTGTATTTGAAAATTTGGCGTCTCCAGTTAAATGATTTTCAAATCTCATTGCCGTTTCTCCTTCATTAATGTTTTGTGTTTCATTGAAAAACATGCTTTCAAATAAACACAAAAGACATATATTGTAAATACAACAAAATAAATTAGATTTTGGTGTAAGTGAACTGCAAACAGTCTACTTATTCATAAATAAATACGTCCAATACAATATACCGTAAAATACGAATTAAAAAGCCAGATCAAAATTCTTCACCGGGTTGTGGAATTGCCTAAAATTAATGCAGTGCATTTTGTGTTATCACAACATTCATTTCTATACCCAGATTATTCTAATTACCTTTATGAAAAATAGTGCTTAAACTGGCATATTTTGTTTAAAAATGATTTCTACAACATAATGTGACGAAAAATGGTAGCTTTTAACTACAAGTATCAAATATGAGCGTGTATTTTGCAAGATAAACTGTAATTTGTTATTAAAATGAATATGTATTTAACTCCCGCATAGAAACAACCCATGGGCTTCGGATAAGAAAGCAAGTCGGGTTTGTACTCAAAAACCCTGTGTCTACATCCTTGATATCACCCGATGATGAATTACCTGATGTATACTTTATTTAGGGTATTCATGATTTGTATTTTTAAGTATTGGAAAATATAATTTTTCTGCATTCAAAATAATCTTCTGTTTTGGAGTTCTTCCCCAATGCAGCTGCTAATGCTATACCACACTTTTCACAGAAAAATTAGGAGCACGGAAACAATTCCCTAAGCCATTCATTTCGTATTTTACGGTAATAAAATCGAGGAATAACAAATAGAATTTTCGTTTCCTGAATCATGAACTTTGTTTAATATAACATGACACACGGCAAAACGATGCATATTATTTCATGATCTGACACCGTGTAGTCATTTTGTATAACCATTGTAAAGATTAAAATACTGAACGAGATTTGCTTTGCTTTTCCGAGGTCTAAAAACTACCAGGTAATTGACATTTCGATATTTTCCAATTATAGCTTGATTATAAACTGAAAAGTACAAACCAATACGTCAGTAAAATCTAATGGCAATTTAATCTAATATCTGTGCGGGTAAACACTTCAAGTGTTTAAGAAACTGGTCGGCAGGTTTGACATCCAGTGCATACGATGCTTGACTTTAAAACCTCGCTGTAGAACAAACATTATATACACTTTTTCAATGTAAAATTTCTAATACAGCATTTATTGAATTCTTAGATAGGGAGTATACGGAGATTTCAATTACACGATCTTTTTGACAGTTTTTGGAGACCGTTATAATATTGATCATAACATTATTCTGTGGTGAGTTTTATGATGATGGTTTTAATAGCATAGGATGTTTAAGATTATATAAATTAGAAAAGGTAGTAACATTTTGAGAATGACATGAAAAATGTAATAAGTATATCATCGAAGTTCTCTATAAAACTTCTGTTTAATTGCATAGATTGCAGAATTTCATTCATTTATTTATAATAAAACATTTCTAATCAAACATCAATATTTTTTAATGAAACCACGGTAGATTTATTTTTTTGATATTAATTTTCAAGACTTTATAAATCACATTCTATCCATATAGCGTTCCCTTTCCCTCCAAAATTGGGAGAGCATTCCTTCATTTCATTGTGTGGTTTAACCTGCGGGTCACAAAATTAACAATTTTTACACTTTCATCGTAATTTCAATATTTTAATAAATAATCCTACCTTTTTGATCCAGGTCGTAAACAGTCCGGTTTTTGAAATCCGCAACAACACCTCCTCCTTCAAAACATATAACTGATTTTAAGTATTTGAAGGCATTTTGAAATTAAATAATTAAATAACATTCCTTCAAGGCTGCATTTTTAGGGAAATACAGAAATATGAAACAAAGCAATCCATGCCCAAGTCTTTATATTCTTCATTTCTTTTCGGTATTTTACCATCTTCGTTAAAAACAGCCTGCTGACTGTTTGTTTCTCGGTCGACCCTGTAGGGTACATAATATTATTAAGTTTTTTAGCAATAATAGCGTGCTTTTTAACGGAATTCATACAGTGTACAATGCACTTACTGTGGCCTCACACAAATGTAATATTTTTCTTCATCACAATCGGATGCAGTCCAAACTGGAGGTCCGTTTCCGGGAAATTGTATTTCTACACATAAATCTTTTCCTTTTCCGCTGTCATCATAAGGCTCTCCAGACCCCCATGTCATAGCAATTCCGTTGTAATTAGTGTCTCTGAAATTGGTTATTTGCTTTTTGTTTGGATCCCAGAATAAGTAATTGTAGTCAATTGACTTAAACCTAGCCCCCGTCCAGAATCCTTCTTTGCCCTTTTTAAAAGCTGCAATGATAATTATTTTTGAATTACAATTACAATTTATGTATTCTACATATTGCTACCGTATTTCCTGGGCACTTAATTAGTTGTTTTTCCAATTATGTATCTTGTTACTTTTTATTATTTAAAGCTGATAAATTTTGTTCCAGTTAAACATTTTTTAACGAAATATAATAAATGTGGATGCACTGCCATGTCGACCTGAGTAATTAATTTAAAAGAAAAATACGGTAATTTATCACATTCGGGTAATCATTCAATGGAAAGCTTACGGCGATCTTTGATTTTGGACCAGTTTATCAGAAACTCGTTCTCCTGTTGTGTTTCAATGACCAACAAACTCAAATCGACTTCTTGGCAACGTCGCCTGGCTTCCATCCAACTTAACTGTAATATGTAGTCACAATCTAGAAATTTAGTATTTATTTATTATTACATTTTTCTATTTGTTTGTTTTAAGAGACTTTCAAAAAATAACATTTTCCAGTAAAAGTAACCAGCTTTTAACAAATAATTGCTCTCCCCATTTTTTAAGAAATTAAACAATATTATACTTTCCTTTTGCTTTACGCTGACGGCAGCATCAACTTCTCTGATTGGTGTGCCACTTCTGTAAATATTTAATACACTACAGTCAATAGCCATTTCAAACCGTTGGTTATCTTTGACAAAGATTAATAACGGAAATTTAATACTATTTGAAAAGTTACATAAAAAACAAATAATAAGTACTAATTATTGTTGAAGTTTAAGAATGAAAAAAATGATTTACGGCAGTGTTGTCGGCGGTGGTAGCGGAGTTGTAGTTGTCGGTGGCGTAGGAGCTAAATGGAAAACAACTTTTATTTATTCAGTAAGTCATTAATATATATAAATCGATGCAACTTGACGTCTTTTGAAATTACTCGGAAGTTGCAATGAAATTTTATAACGTAGGTATACATTGTATTTTTTTAAGATTTAAGTGGCACATTGGCAACATTTTTCCCCACAAGTATTGCTACAATATAAGAAATTCCATTGACCTCGACAAAATGATCTTTAAAGTTTAATTCTTACAAAAGGTAGAATCATTAATGTCATTTGTATGCAAATATTATTACGCAAGAAATTCTGACAGGGTTGGGACATAAGTTTTGTAATAGTTTCATTTTTACAGGTAGAATCAAAACTGAGGACGGTTTCAAAACATTTATCTGAAAACAAAGGTCAAAAGAGTTTTATAGACAAAGTTTATTTGACCTTAACCAACTAAAAATAAAGAATCTTAATAATCTTAAAAACGATTTAATTTAATATAATAGAACACTTACCTTTGTAAGCACCATCAACGCACACGAACTGTAAAAACGAAGTGTCGCATAATCTAGGTTTATATTTGAGAATATTTTTATACCAGTCGATATAAAGTTGCAAACATATTTCAGTTCCAGGAGGATTATAAGTACTCGGCCATGTTAGGTTATCCAAATCTGCCTTAGAAATCGTATTGCCGAGTAAATCCCTAAATGAACCGTCGTAGTATTTGTGGAGTCCACTGATTGAAAGTACACTTTGGGTTCCTGGTAACATCTGAACGCTATAAAAAGCTTTGTATCGGTTGGCTTTCTCTGCATATATGTTTAACTCTTCTTGAGTAGTAGGAGAGTATAGAAATTTGTTGTGGTAGCGACAACAGCATGTTGCATCGTACCAATCATACTAAAAGAGAAAAAGATTTTCTTTGAGAAAATGGAAGCAACGTACTAATTATAAATATTTCCAGCAGCATAAACTCTGTAAGAATGACTTTAATTGTTTTTAATTTTATGCAAATACTTTCATAAAGAATGTCTCATAGAAGGTATAAACTTTACGTCATAATTAAGCCAAACTACAAGACCAGACGAAAGGTTGAACGGCGTAAATGTTACTTCGCTACAGGGTGTTCTCTTAATATGACTCCAATGCCTCTCTGAAAATGAAAAGTGTAATCAACGTTATTAGTTTAGCGAATGAGTAAGTGATTAATGAATTGGTAGAATATACTATAGCTTTGAAACGAAAAAAATATGACTGAATATTTCATATCAGTTTGTTCACAAACGATTAATTTATAAACATCGTCCGTCGAAATAACTTCATTAGTAACTATTTTCTTTAAAAAATGTTGACGCATAATATATTCCAACACCAAATAATATTTAATTAATTACTGCATAAATAATGTATTTGTATGTTTAAGTTTCGAATGTTTTGTATTTTGAAATTAAAAGTCTGCCCGCTTAATAGTATTAGTTGGATATATGCAGTTAAATGAAATATAAAATTATTTTTCCTTAGTAATTATCAAACACAAAACTTCAGTGACATTTAAATCGCATAATTATTGCAATAGTCCACTAGGCACAAGACTATGTTTGGTACCTACATTATTTATTAATCAATTTTGTGACACTTTAACAATCGAAATAATAATAATAGGAACTTACCACATGGTTGGAGCAACAGCAGTCCAATCCCAAGTGTTATAGTAATTGAAAGCATTCTTATCGTAAACAGTTTCTGCACCTAAAAGTTATTTTAATGTTAGTCATATGTAAGTTATTTTTTAGTCAACCGTGCTATAAAATTCCAGGACCAAAATAAGTACTCAAAATAAAACTCAACTAATTTTAATGGAATCAAGGTTTCCAATGAGCTTCAGAAAGTAGCAAAATTGTTACACTTTACTAAAGTTAAAATAGCAAAAATTAAAAATAAAAATGAAAAATTCCATTGCAAACTATCAAAATTAGAAAAATATTACATAAAAGCCTTTATTAGAAATTGCACCCTTCGGTTTAAGGGTTTAAAAAAGTAAAGGCGTTCGCAAGGTATTTGGCATAACATGTAGAACAATAAAGTACACAATAAAATCATTGCCTATATATTTATACGCTTAATTGCTATTTAGGTGATATGATATTTAGGTGTACATTTTAAAAAATGAGTGCTTTCAATTACTGTAATTGTTACTCGCTATTCACCGAAATGTATATGTTGACAGAGAAGTAAAGAAAAGTATTTCGAAATGAAGCTCTTTCAAACAATCAACATTTCACTATTAAGAATTACCGTTTCAATTTGGATGCCTTCAGTGTTGACGTAATATTCCCAAGCTCAGCTGCCAATGGACAATGCTAAATAGAACCTTGAAATACGAAAATGTTACATCGACTGCGACTCCACAAGAATTTAAGCAGTTCTACTTATACTCGATCTATGTGCACTAAAACAATAGAGTATTAATTCTTCTTTCAATTAGTTGAATGGCAATCATTAAGCGTACGTCACTCTTAGGAATGTTTTCTTTTTATTGACATTGTCTTTGTCATTACCAATGAAATGTCTTTGGGATTATGGTTTAAAATATTAGATTAGATTTTGACATTATAGCCTTTGTTTTACTGTCTTTAGAAATCCCCGATTTCGACTTACTTGTATACCCTGAACACAATTTCAATGACTTTTGAATCAATGCTTTGAGCAATAAAAATTCTTAAATTTATGAAATTCTTATTGTTGCATTTAGAAAGTTCCAAGGTGTATTTTTGGAGTTTCTACATTCCTAATACATACATACATCTGGGTACGTAGACGTAGACATGTACTTTTTAGAAAATTTCGATTATTTAATTTTTTTAAATTACTCTTGAGGTTTTGTTGGTGGCAATCCGGAGTTACCTCACTCTCCCAAAAATGTTAACGGGGAATTTACTAGATTTTCCTTTGGTGTCCTGATTCATTATTTTGGTCTGTTATTACACAAGAGATAACCCTCTCTTTTATGCAATCGTCATCCTAATTCCAGAGATTTCTGTAGTGCAAGAAATTATTACATTCTACTGAAGCATTTTTCTAAATTTCATCTCAAAATTGTCATACTTGCCATTCATTTGGAATTAAATAACTGAGAATACCTTTTTCGAGTTCCAAGCAAAGTGGGTTGTATTAAATAATATCCTTGCTCATATAAATTAGCATTTAGAATTCCGCAAGTGGTTTAAAGAAATTAAATTCTGAAAAAGAGATGTTTTAATAAAATTATACAATTATAAATTTTATTTTTAAACAATCAATTCACAAATATGCCCGGCTAGTTTTACTTAATTCATGACATGAATTGTTGATTAAAGCGTCCAGAAAAGGTCAACGGTTATTATATCATTCCCAAATATCTGTTGTTTCCTAAAACGCAAGTTCAACATATCTTGTAAAGAATATTTGAATTCTTCACAGAACAGAATGCTATAGATCGTTTGTGTCGTTGTCAGCTACTAATACTTTATGTATATAGTAATCTCTTTTATCTATTGATTTGATTGTACCAGGATTAATGTTAATATATGCAGTACTTTTAATTTTTAAGTAAATTGTTCATTTTGACTCATTTTCAAGTTAGATTAAATAAATTCATTCTACACTGGAAGAAAGAACCTGAGTAGATATTTAAATTATCGTAAAAGGCGTATTCTTATGTTAATAGCGTAGCGTATTTGTAAGTAGAAAAAGGTTTTTCCCCTACAATCTATCATCAAAAGGCATATCAGGTAACATACACATTATTTACTAATTCAGAAATTCCTTGAATGAACCAGAAAACCTGGACTTACGATATCTGTTTGTAATACTTTTTGCCCCCTATTCATCTTTGTGAACAAAGTAAACAGATTTTTGAGTAAAGCCACCACACCAGGTCGTTTACGGTTTGAAATTTTACGTTATAAAATTAAACCTAAATGCAAACTTCTAAACATAAAGCATCACGAATATAATTAATGGATTACGATTAAAATTCATAATCCCATTTGTGGTTTACCGCTTTCATTGAAATATTAACATTAGAAGGGGTTTTCAAAACTCTGTTAGTGTTTCGCAACACATGAATGATGAAATATTATTTTCGTTTGATTTCGCAGAAATAATAAATCAACTCAAAAACAACTTAATAAAATCATAATTCTACTTTAAAAGCATTTATACAATAATCATTGATCAACTTTGATAACACAAAAGAGAAATTAAGGAAGTCTGTTATATTTCTTATAGGTATTGTGTCATTTTTTAAAGCATTTCCCAAATGCATTGCATAGATACTAATAATCTTTTGAAAAGGATATATGATAATGACTTATTACTTATCGATTTGTTAGAACTGCGGAACAATGCCTAATAAAGTAATGAAAGTTACTTTACTCAAAGTAATAGTAACGCCGGTCGTAAATAACAAGGAAAGCCATTTACACGTGATAGCCGCCACTGATTATTTTATTATTGGTAAATGACTTAAATACGATGCCATTTTTTTCTGCTATTAATACTTGAATCATTTTTACGCTTACCTTCCCTGACGATTTTGTCATTTGATAATTACTCATGTCTTTGAACAAACCAACTGAATTTTACATAGAAAATGATTTCGGTCATGTCATGAGTTACCAAAAATACCACTTTAATCATATTGCGTTACACTTTAACCTTACGGCCAAAGTTAGTCCTGTTTTCATTTTCTAAAAATAATTCTTAATAAAACAATTAAAAGAGTTGCATAATTTCGTTCATTTATTTCTAATTAAACATTTCTTATGAAACATCAATATTTATATTTTTGATAAACCAAATCTAGTATATTTCCCTGATATTAATTTTGAAGACTTTATAATTTACAGCTTATTTAATTTCAAAGATGTTGTTGTATCCATGTTGAGTTCCCGTTCTTCTAAAATTTGGAATGGGGGGATCAGTCCATCATTGGTTTGGTTTAAGCTGCCGGGCAAACAATTATCCAGTTTATACTTTGATCACAATTTTCCAAAAGTCAATCGTTTTTGGATACAAAAATATTGTTTTTACGACTACGGCATACAACGTTTCAGTTTTCCAAAATGTTTTGAAAATTACTTTTCTCGGTTTACATTGTAATTGTAATATCCAAATTTAGTTGGCATTTTAATATATATTAACCTTTTTGATCCAGGTCATAAACTGTCCGGTTTTTGAAATCCGCAACAACACCTCCTCCTTCAAAATATATCAATTGACATCAAATATTTTATGATGGCATTTTGAGATAGGTTTCAACAGTGTGTTGAATAAAAATTGCACCCCAGTTAATTAATGCTTATGTAAGGCGAATTTTGTAGCATTTTATGCGTAAAAATCACAGTCCTGTATTAAAGGTTATTTCTAAAAGGTATTCCTTCATGACTGCATTTTATGGAGATTCAGAACAGTGCAATAAAATATTCCTTACCCATTTCTTTATCTTCTTCATTTATTTTCGGTCTTTTACCATCTTCATTAATAACAGCTTGTGGACTGTTTCTTTCTCGGTCTACCCTGTAAAGCATATAACATTATTACGTAACGGTACATACAAGGAATTGTACATTTTTATTGTGCAATCTTTAAGGGGTTCTAAATATATTAAAATCCACATTTCACGTCATAGCCCTAGTCATTCTAACTTAAAATACATCATATATTTCTCTCGAAGTTTTTTAGCAGCAATATTGTTAAAAAAGAACACATTTACAGTGTAAGTAATAAGTTCACTTACTCTGGCCTCACACAAATGTAATATTTTTCTTCATCACAATCGGATGCAGTCCACACTGGAGGTGCGTTTCCTGGAAATTGTATTTCTGCACATAAATCTTTTCCTTTTCCACTGTCATCATAAGGCTCTCCAGACCCCCATGTCCTCGCAATTCTGTTGTAATTACTGTCTCTGAAATTGGTGATTTGCTTTTTGTTGGGATCCCAGAATAAGTAATTGTAGTCAATGGACTTAAACCTAGCCCCCGTCCAGAATCCTTCTTTGCCTTTTTTAAAAGCTGCAATGAGAATTATATTTGAATTACGTTTACGTTTGAATTCATTATTCTACTTATTGCCACCGTATTTCCTGGGCACAAGTGTACGCTACATCTTAATTAGTTGTTTATTAATTATTTGTTATTCTTCCATTATTTAAAAGTGAAAAATTTGGTTCCAGTTAAAATTTTTTAAAACAACATAATAAATCTGGATTAAATAAGTAGGAAAATAGGGTTATTTATCATATTCGGATTATCATTGAATGAAAGGCTTACGGCGATCTTGAATTCTGGACCAGTTTATCAGAAAGTCGTTCTCCTGTTGTGTTTCAATGACCAACAAACTCAAATCGACTTCCTGGCAACGTCGCTTGGCTTCCATCCAACTTAACTGGAACACGTAGGCACAATCAACAATTTAGTACTTATTGGCTTTAAGAAAGTTTTAAAAAATAACATTTTCCAGTAACAGTAACCAGCTTTTAACAAATAATTGCACTTCCCATACTTGTACCTGCTTTTCATTTAACAAATTCACTTCGAAATTACTAGGTTAAAACGAAAGAAACAGTATTAGGAAATTAAATATACTTTCCTTTTGCTTTACGCTGACGGCAGCATCAACTTGTCTCATAGGTGTACCACTTCTGTAAATATTTAATATACAGTCAATAGCTTTTTCAAACCAAGGTTATTGGTTATCCTCGACAAAAATTAATTAATAATACTTTATATTTACTTATATAATACGATAATATTTTCATTATTAATAAAAGTTATTATTTATTATGCAATACTATTTAATATTATTTGAAAAGATACTTAAATGCAACACATAATAAGTACTAAATATTTTAGTTTAAGAATGAAAAATGAATTACGGTGGTGTTGTCGGTGGTGGTGGCGGGGGCGTAGTTGTCGGTGGCGGAGGACGGAGGAGCTAAATGGAAAACAGCTTTTATTTATCGAGTTTGTCATTAACATATATAAATGAACGCAAATTGGCATTTTTAAAGTACTTGGAAGTTGCAATGAAATTTTATAAATTTTGTACATGACATTTTTGTAAGGCTTGGGTGGCACATGGGCAACATTATTTTCACTACAATTATTGCTGCAATATCAGAAATTCCATTGACTTCGACAAGATGATCTATAAAATGCAATTCTTAAAAAATAAACACTCATAAATGGTATACTACGTATGTAAATATTATTACGCAAGAGATTCTGACAAGGTTGTGACATAATTTTCGTAAGACTTTGCTGGTTACAGCTGGAATCATAACGGAAAACCGTTTCAAGACATTTATCTGAAAACAAAAGGGTTATCAACCCTATGAATATAAAGAATCTTAATATAAAAACGGATTTAATTTAATTTAATAGTATACTTACCCTTGTAAACACCATCAACGCACACAAACTGTCCAAACGAAGCGTCACATGTTGTAATTACATATTTGGTAGTACCGTTATACCAGTCGCTCCGAAATCGCAAACAGTTATCGGCCTCTTTAGGATACTTATAAACAGTCGGCCATCTTAGGTTATTCAAATCTGCCATAGAAATCGTATTGCCGAGTACATCCCTAAATGAACCGTCGTAGTATTTGTGGAATCCACTAAGTGAAAGTTCATTTCTGGTTCCCGGTAAAATTTGAAGGCTTTAAAAAGCTTTGTATCGGTTGGCTTTTTCGGCATGTGTTCAACTCATCTTGAGTAGTAGGAGAGTATAGAGATTTGTTGTTGTAGCGACAACAGCATGCAGCTTCGTACCAATCATACTAAAAGAGAAAATGTCATTAAGAAAATGGAAGCAACATCTCTGTAATCTCTGTAAACATGACATTAATTGTTTTTAATTTTATGCAAATACTTTTATAAAAATATGTCATAGAAAGTTTACACTTTACGTCATAATTAATATCGATATTCGAAAGCCAAACTACAAGACCAGATGAAAGGTTGAACGGCGTAAATGTTACTTGGCTACAGGGTACTCTCTTAATATGATCCCAATGTCCCTCTTAAAAAGAAAAGTATAATTAACGTTATTAGATTAGCCAGTATTTAAGTGATTAATTAATTGGTAAAATATGTAGCTACTATTCGAATAAAATATGCCTGAATACTTTTCCAAGTTCTCATTAATTACTGACTGTGTAAATAAATATATCTCTATGTATGGCCTGCATACGCTTTGCATTTTGAAGTTATAAATCTTAGTTAAGGTTTATACCCGGTCAGCTTAGATAAGAATATTAGCTGGATTTTTATAGTTCAAGTGAAATATAAAATTATTTTTCCTAATTAGCCGACAGTTTGCATTTCGTACCCACATTATTTGAAGTTATTAATTAATTTTGCGAAACTTACCACATTGCTTGAGCAACAGCAGTCCAATCCCAAGTGTTATAGCAATAGGAAACATTCTTTTCGTAAACAGTTTTTGCAGTTTGTACTATTTTAAAGATACAACAGCAATGTAATGAATTAGAACTACAAGTAATTCCTCATTTGTGGAAAGAATTGACACGAGAGTATTTTTTTAACAACCGTCTTATAAAATTCCAGGAAAAAACAAGTTCAAAAAATAGAAAGGCATCCGCAAGCTATAGTTGGCAAAATATGCAGAACAATAAAATATACAATTAAAGCAATATACGAAATGTATATGTTGACAAAAAAGTAAAGAGAAATACTTTGAAATAAAGCTCTTTCAAGCAATCATCATTTCATTTTCAAGAATTAAGTACCTTTTCGATTTGGATGCTTTCACTGTTGGCGTAATATTTCCAAGCTCAGCTGCCAATAGACAATGTTGGATCGAACCTTGATTTACGAATATGTTACTTCGACTGCGACTACACAATTTAAACAGTTCTATTTATACTCGATGTGTGAGCACGAAAACAATAGAATATTATTTTTTTAATTAATTTAATGGCAAGTAAGCATTTAGAATTACAAACTGAAATTCTTGTCATTAAGAGTACGTCACTCTAAGGAATGTCTCCTTTGTTATCGGCATTGTCTTTGTCATCGTTAACGTAAAGTTTTTGGTTTTATGGTATAAAAGTTAAATTAGATTTTGACATTACAGTCTTTGTTCCACAATCTACAGAAAGCTTCGATGTCGACACATTTATATACCATACCACAATTTCAATGACGTTTTAATCAATGCTTTGAGCAATAAAAATTCTTAAATTTATGAAACACTTATTGTTGCATTTAGAAAGTTGGACCGTGTATGTTTGGAGTTTCTTCATTTCTTAATTGCCATTTTCATGATATTCAACTCCTAACAGTCGTTCATGCGCTTTGCAAGACCTCTCCATTAATTATCACTGTGAAATAGTTTGCACTATCGAATGCCCAAATATGCGTCCTAACGAGGAATGCAATGGGTTTATTCCCGGTTCACGAAATTAACTATGTTGCAAAGCCTGAAATAAATGTAATATTCGATAATTAATATGATGTGAAATGGAACGATACCAAATACAATGACAATAATTGCGTCCAAGTCTTGAGCTGTAGGAGAGAAGAATGTCGAATTATGTTTATTTAATTGAGAGCACTGGAAAATATATGCTTGATGATTGACAATACTCGTAATAATATAAATGTAAACACAACGAGAATCTGGACAGCAGCTGAGTAGGTCGTGAAGGTCCGAGGGCAATTGAGGAGAATGTGTGTTGAGTGCGAAGTAGAGGATGAACTGGCTGATGGGAGAGTTCATTCTCTACATCATCCGCCCCCTTTTGAACGTTGCGTAGTTGTTGATAAAATCCGTCCTGGAATATCTTCAACCCTTCGCCTCTTTTTGAATTGTGTCGGTTGATCGTCTGGGAATAAATTCTTCCTTCTATGGTTGTAAATCCTTAGATAATTCCGGATAGCTTGTTAGGACCCGATAATGCCAAACATACAACAGTAAGGCACTATATCTACGTAGTGATTTGCATTTCTTTGGTGCCCAATAAGTAGGTGTTCCTCTGACAAGTGCTGGTGTGTGGTTTTGGTATTGTAGGAAATATCCGGTAGCTAGTTTACTTCGTAACCTTTCTCTTTGGAAGATATCAAACTAAAAGCACTCATTTATTAACACCTTTATGTATTAATGAATACAGGATTTTATTATTTATATATTATGATTATGTCAACAGATAATATTTGTTAGTTATATTTCAGTGCTGAAAAGTGTTAATTTATAATGATCTTTGACAGAATATAGTTATGTACATATTTCCTTTTATGCCAATTCGAAAGTAGTTAAAATTGATAGAATTTGTTTTGAAAGTTTTTAAAGAAATTTATTGTAATGCTCAGGAACGTGGTGTGTTCGTTTAGGCCTGTCAAACTTTTTACATTTTAACTGTGGAGGTTTGAAAGAATTTGTGGAATCTTTAAAGAGTTTATTGGAGAAATATTTGATTTAGGGAATTTGAAATATAATTTAGAAGAAAATTTTTTAACGTTTAATAAAGTGTTTTGAATGTGATACATGTCTTTTGCCAATAGAAGTATCAGTTTTCGGATTAAATGTGTCAATAAATGTGAAAGGAGTAATTTGTTTGCTAATTAAATACGGTTCTATAAAGTCATTGCTAGCTTGGCCGAAAATTCGACGCCGCGTCAGTTAAAACATAGTTCCTAATTAAAACCTTTTGTCCGATAGCATTACAAACTTGTCTATGATGCATGTCATAATAAAACTTATAACTAATTTGCGCTTTCAAAATATTTTCGCGCATCAAATTTGCAAAATCTACTAATTTATTCGGAAGATCTCTTAAACTCTCCCTGACTATAACAAAATTCACATCTTTTGATTCCATGATAGCCTTATCGAACGGTAAAGCTATTTCCCTCCCTAACTTGAGTAACGCTGGACTAACTTTAGTAGAATAGTTACTAGTTGATCTTAGTGGTAAGCCAAACTTTTGTAAATGTTCATCCCAAAAGAATTTTTTGCAGTCGATGAAACTCCTAATTCCAGTTTTCGACGTTTCATTACATCTCTCAACATGAATCGCTTGGATATGGTAAACGCTGATAAATCTATGCTCTATATTCCAATGTTTGCAGAAATTATCTAACGTTATAAATATAAACTGAGCTCTATTTTCCAAATTAATAATTATTGGAAACCTTAAATAACATAAACAACATTCTAACCAGTATTTCACTTGATTCTCAGTTGCTGCACGCATAGGAATCCTTATTACATATTTGGATAACTGTTCCTGAACATGCAACCCGCATGTACGTAAACATCCGGGAGCAGTAAAAATTATAATGTTCTCAAAAATAATCGAATTTGATACTCGACCAATTTGAGACAGCGTTGACAGAGTTAAGAAAATAAATATGTATTGCCAGTGTTTGTAGTATATTAATTAGGCTTTTTGCGCTTGGACTAATTGAAATGATGACTTGATTTTATGTAAATGAGAATAACTGATCCTTAAAATCTGTAGCGCGCAGTTATAGCTATAGATATGTCGGGTGAAAAATCCTCCAAATATATCAGCGTAGATTTTACGCATATTATTGACAGCCGGACTACAATCTGCTCTCTCTGCAAAAAGTGCCGGTTCCGCTTTCATCATTGGTTGCACTCAAAACCTCCAATTCTAGCTTTGCGTTCAAATAGAGAAGAGTTGAAAAACAAGAAAGTCCAACATCAATATTATCGATCATTTAGGAAATGGACAACGAAATTTCAGCTGCAGCTTTACTAATAGAAGAAAGGTAATTAAAATTTATAATGTGTAGTTATTTCTACAGTATCACAGTATCAATAATGTTTTTAGAAAAAGAAATCGCTTGGCAAATAAAGCACAACGTAAAAATGGAGAAAAGGGAAATCCAACTCCTGCTTTAAGTAAACATGAGAAGAATAGAAAAAAGTAAGATCTTGCATTTCTAAAATTTTATTTTCATAATAATTGTTAAAATACTTAAAATGTAAATAATTATTTGCTTTAGGCGTTTGAGGAAAACGCTAAGTAAAGAGAGACAAAAGATGGAAGAAAGTAAAGAAAAGCAACAGCAAGGCAGTACTGAAGAAATAGAAAGAAAGTAAACGAAATATAGTCGACAGTTACATTTTACACCCATCGGGTGATAAAGTAGCATTATCTAAAGTAGATTTACAAATGCGAAAACTGAATATATTTTGTGTTTTAGCTCGACAAAATCATCAATGCCTATCGCAACAAACAGCAGCACAATAAATATGGGATTAGAAACCTTGATTTCATTTGATTCTTCAGAAATCTCTGAGTTTGTGCAAAAGGCAATCAATCATAAACGGCGGAAGAATATTAAGAGAGGGAGAGACGATATAAATCTCGGAATTGATAAAGTTATAGAGAAAGCTAGAAAAATAGAAGAGAAAATGAGAAATTCTAATGCAGAATGTGAGGTAAAAGAGGAAAAACTTAAATAAATTTCCATTGATTTTTTTCTTATGTAAAATATTTTTTACTTTTTTGTACCTTTGGAAGTTTTGTGCCTCTAAAATTATATTATCTATACCATCATTTTAGTATGCGTTATTTGATAGTTATAAAAGTTAATCTTGAATTTTAAGTATCAACAAATATTGTTTATTTTAAACTGTCGACCTTTGCAACATTACATCATCTAAGGTTAAATTTTAAATATTTTTGTGCCATTTATTGTATTTTCTATAAATAGTATGCTACGCATTTAATTAGCATTTATAATTTAGTGTTCTACTCTGTTTGGTAAAAGTAGCTTGGTAGATTTTTACCTTTAAGTTCAACAGAAAAAATATATTTGCAAATAAATCATAATTACTAATCAATTAGGGGAGTGACAAAATCGAAAGGGAAATTTGTGTGGATGTTTAAAAAGCAGGAAACTTGTTATATAACCAAGTATACCCAATAATCCACATCCCTTTAGTGATTTAGAAAAATATATATAGTGTACAGACTAATATATAACTTCCAGAATCGTATTAATTTGCATTTTTTGTTTGCAATTTTTGATTAAAGTTTTGTCCGTGTCAAAAAACTCATTTCCTGAATGAGGCGGGTAATATCTAAAATTAAAGAAAGCAATATTTGCTGCCTTGTTAAACCAGGATATGTGAATTCACAATGAGAAAATAAAATAAATAAAAAATTTTCATGCATTCATACATTCATTTCTCAGAATTTGCAAGAGTCAAAGGAAACTATTGCACATTCTTGACAAAAATTGAGAATCTTCATCAGAAAAATTATAAATTCCATTTGAAAGAATTTGATGCAGTCTTTCGGGTATCCAGTGTAAGGGATATGACATTTTCTGGAACGGACCATTTGGTGCAGAAATGTGATTTTTCATTTCATAAATAATTAGGCTACCTTACTCGAACAGTAGGGGTTGTGAAAACTTAATAAAAATATATTTCCATTCCTGATTTTTCATAGCTCATTGAACTGCTTTTGAAAACGTCCTTCCATATTCCTAATCTATATGGCGTGGAGTTTTCTACAAAATATAATTTTAATGGAAGCAGATGGTAAGAAGGCGTGCGTGCCAATTAAATAAATATTAAATTACCAATAAAGTTTTGTTTTGAGTAAACTGGGTTTTATTACACTTTCCTTCAAAAAAATTTTAGTGTGGAAAAACCTGGGATATAGCAAGTGTACAATAAATCTTACAATAGCGACAAGAACAGTATAGTATATACTGAATTTAATTGCTAACGATTGAAGTGTTTGTAGTTTGCATATCTGTGCTTATCGGACATATTAATAAGTCTAACTTGAACTTGAACTTCTACATAAATAATGTAATGAGTTAAGGAATTCTCGATTAAAAATCTGTTGAGGCTATACTGTTGCTCCTCTATATCTGAAACACTGTATTCTACTTTGCTGACCTAAGTAATGTCCTGTAACGTTGGCAAAGCATCAATAAATCATTGCTAACCTCTTCATTCAAGAAACACATTCACGATAACACAAGATAACACACGTTAACGATAACACATTCAAGAAAATGTTATAATAACTGCGATGAAAGCTGAAGCTATACGAAGCTATATGGCGCTATATCAATTTAATAAATCCCTTTAATCAACCTAAACTATTTATTATTCCAAGAACTGCCAAATTCAATGAGCTTTTGAATGGACGAGATTTATCGCAATATAATTAAATGCATAAAATAACAGCAATGAAATACATTCATAGGCAAAAGTCAACAATCCATTTCATGTACAGTGAGAGCCCATACAAATTTTCCATGGGACTACCAGTGTATATCACTGTATCTATTTAAGAGTTGGTTTTGATTTCTCGCGCCAAATCAAAGCGCGCAATTTAAAATACGGATGTACTTCCTTTTCCTGATTGTCCCTTGTCCCATGGAAACTTTGTAGCGGTGCTCACTGTACATTTATCAATTATCGCAACTATGAAGTTGTGGTCGTTAACCTAGCACAAGGAGAAAAATCGTACGATCAAGTCACAAGACAGTTCGAGAGTCGTATGATATACGAACTCATTTGACATGGTGTGTCACATAATCGTATCACGATGTCATATGACATGTATTACGCAAATGAGATGATTTTCATTATACTCGTGTTTATTCAGTAGGGTTGAATAAACGAGTTGAGTTTATACATTATAGAATCTTCGACTTGGACGGATATATAAGCACAGAAATAGAGTTAGAAATTGAATTAATCTTGCATCGGCATTCATTGCAATCGAGTCCTCCATTCAACATCTTATAGCCACTGTAAAATGAAACTTACCACTACCATCATTTCGGTTTTTGTCCTAGTATGGACAGTAAGCGAAATCGATTTGGCTTCGGCACAACTTAGTGCTATGTGCACGGTAAGTACATTTAAGTCAACATTTGCTTAATACACAATTTATCGTACAGGTCCACAAAAATATATGGCATTTAATGTAGACCCAATCACAGATTGAAAGAGACTTTTAAAATTCTATGAAAGGAATTTTAAATATTGTGAACTAAATTGTCAAATTTTAAATATTTTATTAAATATTATTTTAAATTCTATCCCGCCACCAAAGCAGCGGTAGTAAATTTCTGACTCGAAAAAATGTCTTCATAACGTACCGCTTCATAATATTTTTATTTATTTATATTTCTTGTAGCATAAAAGTTGATAAAGGCAACAAAATTCGTGAAAAAGTACGAATTTTTAGAAATTTATTTATTCAATTGTTCGAATTACTAAAAGCGGTGACCTTAGTTTGTTGCCAACTTTTTCAAACCTAGTTAGCATATTAGAAATATTAGGAATATTTGTGAAACAAATTTTGGCATTTTGTGAAGTAGTTTTTAAAATTTATCAAAGCAAAATAAAATTTAACATGAAAACAAAGCAGAGGAAGAAAATTTATGACTCCAAAGCAGTTCGTATTTCATTACCTTATCCTTCATAATTTTTCATTATTCAGCAATTTCTTTTCTTATAAAATAGAGCGGTATACGAATAGTAAAAACATTGGACATTTGGAAACTTATTTGCGTTATGTCAAAGTCCCTTTCTATTAGAAGCGGTGAAAGTTATGTTTCGACCAAGTTTTGAGTTGACTGTCTTTTGGTTTTAAAATACATTATAATATTAAGAAAACCAGTTTTACGATTTTCATTACCAACAAACGTTTGGCCCAATGTTCAAATCCGGAGTAAATATATTTTTCCTTCGATTTAATAAAGTTAGAGTCCCAACTTAGAGACAGACAGAATTTTATAATCAATTTGTTATAATATTTGCAGTCCGTTCAAAATACTCTAAACGCGCTTAGTGCTGTTGCTCTGGATTGTGAAGAAGACTCTGACTGTCTTGAAATCCCACAACTTAAAAGGCTTGCCAATGCACTTCACCTCGATCTCGATGACTTAGTAACCTGTGAGTTGTATTGCTATCATAACGACCGTTGCCTTCTAAGGTCTCTTGAGGAGGACCATCATCCTGATTAGTCATAATTAAAGAAAAGTCCTAGCAATGGTATATCAAGTCACTTCTTTTTAAATGTCTGAAAATGTTTTACTATAGGTGATGCGATATATTGGTAAATATTGTGCAACACATTTGTAGCCCAATACAATTACATTGCAATCGGAAATTATATGAATTCGTTAGATGGTTCTTATTGAAATAAATTGTGAGCAATTCAATTTAATATGTGGTATTCCATAATTTCACAACCCACCGATTACACTGTCATTTCCAAATGCACCAATCAAAATTAATAAAAATAGTTGAGTAAATGCATTTTAAAAAAATTTGAAAATAATTGTTTGAAAAATGAGCATTATAATTATTTCCAAATATGAATTTCAATAAAACAGCACGAATTACTAAGTTTGACATTCATGACAGCTTGACCACATTCTTTTCTAATGTGCATTTCTACAATTTTCAAAGTGGACTACGTTGTTCAATCTTGATTGTAGATATATCACCATTTTGAAAGTTTTGAATATACAGGGAATTGTTTTATGCAATTTGTTACCATGGTCAATGGTCAATTAATGGTCAATTATCAATGTTGGTCAATTATGGTCAATTATCAATGTTGGACTATTTTCACCAAATGTCACCTCTAAATGTTTTTAGTGTCATTTTTAATTGATGGCATACACAAGGGCGTTCCAGAATTTAAAAAAGACGCCCTCAAAAATTAATCGAATTACTTGCAGAAAAGCAGTTACGTTACCTCAAATAACTGCAGTTAACTAATGAATATTTATTGGACGCAATTTAAAGTCGGGACACAAATGAGTGAAACCAGAAACAGGAAACTTTTCTGTGGACTGGATGAAAAGCGAACTGTTTTCCGGCTACAGAGAAGTTACTAAATGAAATTGGGTACTACTACATTAATGCGAGTTAATACGGGTACGGATTTTCTATGGCACATGGAAAGACTGTTGTATGCTTGTAACTAGAATGTATGAGGGTGTTAGGTGCATATGATAAGGCAGGTGTTCAAGCTCAGAATAGCAATGGGAAATATCTTTTTAATGAGTCCATTGTTAAGGTTAATACACTTAGGAATACAAATTATATTACAAAGAATTTCTCTGTAAATATCAAGTAGTGTAGTAATAGGTATAAAGGTGTAATTATCTTTATAATTTGCATTATTTATAATTATTATTATTTATAATTTATTATAATTTATCTTCATGCAAACCATGAAGATAATTAGACCTTAATACCTACTACTACCACTACTGCAGTCAATTTGTATTCCTTAAGGCAACAACTTAACACTAGACCATTTAAAAACATTTTCTGTTACTATTCCGAGCTTGACCACAGCTACAGATATATATAATGTGTTCCAAAATTTCCCTATTTCAATAGAGGAAAAGGGGACGTCCCGTGCATATGCAATAAGCAAGCCAACTGAGAGAAACTCTGTCGACCGTTAGTCACATGGTAAAGACTGCCCTGTGTAAAGTGCCTACTCAAAATTTCAGCTTTTGATTTCTCCAAAATTTTGAAAATGGGACTAGTTAGCAAAATTTGGCCCCCAGATATCAAACAAGCAAGTTATTCTGATAATTTACAAAACTTAAAAAAATTTTTTAACAAATGTTTGAGGCCGTAGGAGCCATTTCAAAACGGACTTTTAAGCATAGAGTGACTACGAGATTCAGACATTTAGGGTGCGGTAGGGCCTGGCTGATAAAATCCATCACCCCAGCTGTGAAGCTACACTAGCGCCAGCCCCTAGCTATGCTTCCTTATAGAAAATCCGTACCCGTATTAATTCATTATTAATATAGTAGTCCCCCATTTCATTTAGCAACTTCTCTGTCGCCAGAGAACCGTACCTAATTTCATTTGGTACGGTTCATTCAGTCCGCTTTTCATCCAGTCCACAGAAAATTTTCCTGTCTCTGGTTTCACTCATTTGTGTCCCGACTTTAAATTTAATCCATATTTATTCAGTCCCAAGTATCATTACTCGTTATTAATAATATGTCTGGGTGTCAAGGTTTAATACAATTCGGAAATGCATTAGCACACTTGGAAGTCAGAAATAATTTTAAATTTCATTACATTAAAATTTTAAAGCATTATGTTGTGTTTTTAACATTGGTAAACCAATTTGGCTGCCGTCCTTTAATACTTTTGTAAATATACTTTAATGTAAATATGTAAACAATTTGTACTACATAAAGTTTGTTTTGCACTCAGTGCCATTGTAAAAACTACGATAATTAAAATAATAAAAAAATATCGCTTAAGGAGAGAACAAATGTTTGCTTAACCAAACTTGGGTGTAGTCTTTAGGTCTATTGAATTTCTAAGCAAAATTCTAACAAATGGTAGAATTCTAATAAAATACCTTTCCTAATATAAAAAAGCACAATTTGCAATTTTAAAAATAACAGTTACACTTTTCCATTTCAATATTACCAACGTTATGTGTTATCAGAGTCTGATAACTAAAGCTACTCTTCACTAAAAGTTGCTTCTCTAACATAAACCGTGAAACATGAATTGGAACCAGTGCATATTATTCTACTTTTGCATTCTTGCAATCATTATTCATACAATCGGATTTCAAAGTAAAAGCAATGTGCAGTTCCATGAAATCATGGATTTAAACAGCATAATGGATGCATTCGCTAATTGTGCAATGTATCTGATAACGGAAATCAGCTTGATTTGGCAGGTGAGGATATTACAATTCCAGAATTCCAATCGCTGTAACAGATACTAACAATACACGGGTTTCTTTTGGAAAATTTCCCATTGCTCTAATACATATTCTGATTAATATAAAAAGCATTGAAAATTTCGGTAAAATGGAAATTACAAAGACCATCAAATACATGGTTTACGTTGTGTTTCTAAATGGCAATGCTTTATTCTCAAACACTTTCTGTTGCAATCCTCCAATGTCACACATATTGTTACCAATTGACGAATTTTCAAAACGTGAAGTAATGCTAACTGAAACTCTAATTCTTACGTCGTTCAGAATAAAATCGGCTCATTTGACATTACCCTTGGACACAACTGATAAATGTTTTTATCCTTCAGACACGAAAATTAGTCAAAAAACTATTTACGACGAAGTACTAAGACTTAGGACAAAAATTGACAGTTCTAATCCAGACGTCAGTTCGGCGTTTTGTTTAAGTATTACTGATATTAATTATACTACGGTATTTGTAAACGAAACACGTTTTCCTTTGTCACCATTTAGCAGATATTTGGGCTTAACTTTGGATATCCCTACCGTTTTAGACTATTTTGAGCAATGGTGGGCTTATGGAGATATTTATGTAACACCGAGTCATCCTAATACCTTTGATTCAGCAGAATATATATTTGTCACATGTGCAGGAGTAGACATTTTGTTTCCCTGGGACATTTATGTATCCTCGTTCGTCGTTCGACAATTACACCTGGACCTTAATTATTATTTCGTCCTCTACATTAGCAATTGCTTTAACTTTTAGTGGTATTAAATTGGATTCCTGTTATAATCGTGCAATCAATTTTTTGGATAATATTTACAATCTCTTTGCGGTTTTAATTCAGCAAGGAGTGAATAAAGTGCATGCAACCACTTCAAAAAAATGTGTACAATTCTTAACATGGGGTATTTATGTTTTGATGGCAGTTGTTCTAAGCAACTCTTACCAAGGAAATATGTTATAAAAACTGTTGGCACCGAAAATTCCAGAGTCGAAATACAAATACTTTAGAGATCTTGATGATTTCGCTCTAATTGGTCCTGCAGTTGACGATTTCACTGCCGATTACAATAACCTAATTCACGAAATAAAAGTACCCGAAGAAATTTTACAACACGATTTACGAATTGATGATAATTGTTGCTATAATGGGGAAAATTGTTAATAAAGAAGGACATATTTTGCGGGAAAGCGATTGTGATGTCAAATAGGATTTAAAAAGTCGAATTTGGTTTTCCAAAAATTTGGCATTTTTGAAGCTGAGACAACTGATTGGAAATGGCGTCATTATTACCCCAAAAGCAGCATTGCAAATTTTAAAGCAAGATTTCAATTATTCAGAGAAAAGGCTGTACTTGGATTTCCAGTTCAATTCATCGCTGCCCTCTGGGCTACTAAGTGTTCCTTCATTCGCCATAAAAAAGAATACTTCAAAATGGTGTGGAAGTCTTATGACTTCCACACCTTTTTGACTGGCTAATGAGTAAATCGGAATGGCGCGTTCCCCGATTAAGTATTTTAGATACATACAAACAGAAAGGTTTTCGTTTCCGTTTCTTCTGTTTGGAACAGTCGAGAATTTTAAACATTTATGAAAAATGGATCAGAATTTGGTACGATGTCGACTTCAAAGTGGCTCTAAATGGAAGTTTCATTGGGAAAAAAATTCATTTCCAAAAAACACATTTCGAAAACACAAGCTACATTTCATGTCGACATTTTATGTTTACTTGTATTTATTGCTTGTAACAATACTAATATTCTCTTTTGAGTACTTCAAAAAAGGTTTCGTTGACATATTTCAATGCTCCGCAAAATTTCTCAAGGAATGTTCTAACGTAGGTAGGACTGTTGCACTGGTTTGTCATGCAACCAAACCATATTTGAGGTGAAAGACAGATTTATAGGAAGACATTACTTTAAATGATGGAATGTCAACATGTACATTAAAATTTTATGGAACTGAAAATTATCGACATTTGTTTTTTCACAAATGAATCTTTAAATGAATTTAAAAGATTGAAAATGTCAATAAAATTTGAATTAAATTAATCAGTTGTATTTCACTCAGCGCCATTGCAATAAAGTGAAAGTTAAAGTAATAAAAAGACCGAAAACCTCAAGATTCCTGATTTTATTGAACCTTTCATTTATTTGAAATATATCCACAATATAATATTAAATCTTTTCGAAATTAATTTATTGGCAATTAAACATTTATACAATTACAAATTGGAAACCTTTTATTGGAGTACACTGCAGTTAGAAATGTTTCCTTTGTCATTAATTGAGTTCAAATTGAGAAGCCTGAATTGCTCTTGACCATATTATGCTCCCTTACTACTTTTCATAGGAGACATAGAAGTAAAGTTGAAAAATGGAAGAAAGAGAAGCCGAAATTGGTGTAGCAATGCAATAAATGTAAAATAAAAACATTCATGACATTAGCTGCGTAGGCGTATTTTAATTAGTAGTGGATTTCAGTTTGCAATAGTTTAAAGATATTCAATACTTCCCATTCTTCACTTTCTTCCATTTTTCAATTTTACTTCTATATCTTCATTAAAAGTAGTAAAGGGAGCATATAGGATCAAAACAAGTCAGGCTAAGAGGAAGTGAAGATAAGAGCAAGTCAGACTAAGACAGGGCGACCATATTTCCCCTTCCGAAAAACGGGACACTTTGACAAAAAAATTGAGAATGAAGTCAAAATCAGAAAATGCATTGAAATATCTAAATTTGCAGTTATGTCGGCATAAACGCTGTAGCGAAATAATAAAAGTACTCATGTCCAAAGTCAATTTATACATTTTTGTGAATGCCCATGCCGTATGATGAAGAAGAACGTATTATGAAGAAATGAAAAAGTTCTGATTTTTGGCAGCAAAAGGCACAAAATCAGATTTTTGGGCTGGATTCCTGTGTTGATTTTCATACAAAGATTTGTTTTACACTTTCATTTGTTTTACTGTATTATGTTTTGAATAAACATTAGCCAAGTAGTAAATAATCATGTGCTGAATTCCACTGAAATAATACATGTTTATGTCAGAGCAAATGTCGTACCTCTTCTGTGATTAGAAGACTTTTCAGGTTTCTTGGCAGAACAGCTATTTTCTATCATTAACTCGTTTATTTTAATAAAGTCGGTACTTTAACTAGTAAACTAGGGTCATTAAAAGTAGAAGTAGACTATTTGTGCATTGTATGTACCCAAGTAAATAATTAATAAATAATAGTTAATCTGACACTCATATTGGACCAAAAAGTTGCTTTATACAAAGCAATTTTATCTTAAATGATATTAATTGTTTATTAGGAGTTCGAGTGAGTCAGCCAAAGGAGGTGGTTATATTGTAATTGTACTCCGTAAATTATTGTCATTTAAGTCACAAATTGTATCGCTAGTGTAATAATTTTTATACCAAAAAGTGTGCAATTTAATTAGGCATACAATTTTGTCAAAATTATGGGTCGCAGTAAAGTGAAAAGTGCCAAAAGTTCAAAAACTGTGGAAAATTCTGCTTCAAACTCAAAAATTAGAAGCGAAAAGGAATCGTTATCAGACTTCAACTTGGAGGATATGCAGATGAGCCTCTCCGCTCAGACAACGGACTCCGCTGTGGCTACATTGTCCATCAGAATAGAGCAAATTATTAAATGTCTTGTATTAACACAGGAGAAGCACACCGGCTTCACTGCTGGGTTGGCGGTACTGAAGGACGCATTCGACAAAGTGGCAGACCAAATAGTCAAATTACACGGAAAACTCGAAGCCAGGGACAAGGTTATAGACAATCTCAGAAGTCGTATTGATAGCAATCAACACAGTATCACTAACATCCCACCTTCACCTAGGACGTACTCAAGTAACCAAATTGTAATTCATGGGATATAACACAATTGTAATACAAGTAAGTACGATGTCTTGTCAAATTTCTTTCCAACAAGCCTAAATCTACGCATACCCATGAGCAATATTATTACGCTGGGGAAGCAAGATAATGCACCTTTTCTGATCACACTGACCGAGCACGGAGATAAAAGAAGAATTTATGCAAATGCTCACAAACTCCGTGGATCGGGAATATCCATTCAAAATGCGATGACTTTGAGTGAGCGGACGGCCCGTCAGGCTCTGGTTCACAAATTAAAAGAAGCAAGACTGGCTAATCTACCAGCTTATATTCGTGGATTTAAGCTGTACATCGGCAAAGAAGAAGAGCAGAAAGTGTACAAGTTTAATAATGGTGAGATAGAATTAGAAAACTAAATACTGCTCTGGTCGACTTTGCTATTTGAAATGGTTTACATTTAGTGTAAGTTGATAAAAATTTATGACAACTGACCTCTCCGGAACTGACTCACTCGGGCTCCCTTCTCGTAATTTCAAAAGTGAGATTTAAAGAAATGTATTTTAATGTATACTGAATTCAATCCTAATGATAACGTAAATTTTTGAAAATAACTCATTTACTCTCAGGTTCTATGATTTAATGAAATGTATGTCGCTAATTGAAATGTATCTAGCTAATTGAAATGTATTGACAATAGAATGTTCTCCATATAGAAATCAGCATGTTCTTGGATATTGTAAACGATTAATCTGATTATTAACAATTATTTGAGTCGTTTATTGCCAAACAATTTGATATAGAAATATTAGGTAAAATGATGACTTGTTTCAATGAAAACTTAATTCGATAATTTAATATTTTGAATTGTAACGATGTTTGTAATGATAACGTAAATTTTTGAAAATAACTCATTTACTCTCAAGTTTTATGGTTTAGAGAAATGTATGTAGCTTATTGAAATGTATGCAGCTAATTGAAATGTATTGACAAAAGAATGTTCTCCGTATAGAAATCAGCATGTTCTTGAATATTTCGTTTACTGCCAAACAATTTGATATAGAAATATTAGGTAAAATGATGACTTGTTTCAATGAAAACTTAATTCGATAATTTAATATTTTGAATTGTAATGATGTACAGAAGGACGTTTGGGTACTTTGTGGACTAATTTTACTTAGAGATTCAAAGGTGTAAACGTCTACAGGGGATATTATAAGTGTTTTCTACGTGTTCTCCATCCTTTTTTGATATAACATGCAGTCTTTGTTTCCATGAATCGAAAAATAAAGGACATTTTTCAGGGAGGATTTTGTTACAATCTTCTTAAATTAGTTTCCTAAGTCCCTTCAATGTGCGTGCATTTCTTTAAGAAACTTTCTGTTTTAGAGGACCAAACCCCAGAAATTTAAGTGGGAAGCGTCAGCCGACGTCCCAGGGATTTCTCCATTAGAAATTAATGCTATTCCATAATTTTCATTCGGCATTTTTGCACACGTTAGTGTCGCTCTACTTGTATCGCTCGGGGCAAAAAAGTGGCGAACAAAATTTTTATCTTAATCCGTTCTATAAAATCTCGGTAATCCCTGTCCCATAAGTGGTTTTAAATCTTCACTTACATAATGAACTACATTTATTTTAGTTTTGAGGAAAATTTAATTACTGGCAGATCTCTTTTTCCAGTCAGAGTCCCTACCACCATAATGTTTTTATTAAACTTTTATTTTTCTCACTCACGAGCATTTCGATGTTTTATGTAATCATAAGTGAACAATTAAATTTTCAGATTAAAAAACGCCGTCAAGTAGTTTCCATAGATGTTTATTTATTGCAGCGACATGTTTCCCGTATCTTTTTCAAGCTAGGAAATCAACAAATAAACATTCATTTCATATTATATGTATATTTAAATGCACCAAACTAAATAACAACTAATACAATGTTTGGATATTCTTAAATAATTAGTTATGCCATTAGTGAATGAATATATATAAAGAAAACATTATAAAGATATACCTGAATAAACATTACAACTTTACAATTTGTAATTTTAAGCCAATTAAATCCAATTTCAGTGATACAATAATAATACGCCAATTTAGAGAATTTTGCAAGTCAATTCAGAAGTGTTCTTAAAACTCCCTCGGTATTCAAAGGGTTAAAGTTCTACTCACGTCTAATTCCTTACTTTAGTCCAATGTAACTTACACATACTTACAACATAACAGAAAACTTACTAGGGAATATTTCTTATTTTTGTAAAGAACTCTAGGTTATTTACCTTCTTGTATGAAATACACAAATTGCGTTCAGTAATTATGCCTTTATAACCTTCAGTACTATTATCCAATTCTTTTGATAGCATAGATTTTACAATTTCGCCCATTTTATGTATGGAATTATAAAAAGGTAATACTAAATAACAGGTAGAAGGTTTTGGATTATTCATCGTTACATTATACTCGTCTAAAATACCGTATTTACTAAGTATTTCGGGATTGTGATATAGTAATGTTTTTATCAGTAATTTACCTTTAGGGATTAACAAATCATTTCTGTTCAACGCAATAAGTTTGTCTAATGTTGCTAATAAAACAGAATGTGGATAGCATCGGTTTTTAAATTTTTCAAATAATAACTTAAGTTCGTTCTGTCTGTCTTCTTTTAGTGAGCAACATTTAATTACTCTAATTCCTTGAGAAAAAGGTAAAGAATTGCGTAAATGTAAAGGATGGTTTGAATAATAATTTAAAAACTGATGCTTTGACATTGGCTTTTTATAAATCTTAGTAATTATTTCATTATTATTAATACTTATTTCCAAATCTAAAAAGTTTATCTTATTTTTCGCATAGGTATAAGTAAATTTTAGATATTTATGTACTAATAAATTATGTAGCCAACTTTCTATGCTTGTTATATTAGTTATGTCTACAATGAGAAACAAATCATCAAGAAATCTTTTCCTAAAACATATTTCGCTAACATTTTCAAATATTTCTCTTAATTCTTCGTAAACAGTAATGTTTGCAATACTACACGATGCAGATCCCCCCATCTGAATTCCTCTGTATTGATAAAAATGCTGTTGTTCATATTTTACATAGCTATAGTCTAAGCTAAGGTCCATTAATGTTTTCAATTGATTTGGGGAAATATCAAAGGGTAATTTTACCGAGTTTTTATGTCTTTTAAATAATTCTGTACAATATTTTTTGCAATTACTTGTAACCAGACTAGGATACAAACTAACAATATCGATTGTCACTAGTATGTAGTTTACATTTGGTTTGAGTTTAACATTATCAAGTAATAGGAGCAAATGATGAGTATCTAAAATTACATCTGGTACGAATAGCATAATGGGTTGTAAAAATTTATCAAGTAATTGGCTAATAGGTCGATTATAAGTTTTTATAGTGCTAGAGATGGGTCTACCCTTAGGAAATGATTCATAGGGTTTATGAATCTTGGGTAGTATGTAAAAGGATGCTGGTTGTGGATCTTTAGGTATATTAATAGATAATTTTTTATTTATGGGTAATACTTTTTCAAAGAATCTTAGTTTATCCATAAAATCGTCAACTGATCTTTGGAAGTGGACTTGTGTAGATGGATAATATACAGTCAAATTACACGGAAAACTCGAAGCCAGGGACAAGGTTATAGACAATCTCAGAAGTCGTATGATAGCAATCAACACAGTATCACTAACATCCCACCTTCACCTAGGACGTACTCAAGTAACCAAATTGTAATTCATGGGATATAACACAATTGTAATACAAGTAAGTACGATGTCTTGTCAAATTTCTTTCCAACAAGCCTAAATCTACGCATACCCATGAGCAATATTATTACGCTGGGAAGCAAGATAATGCACCTTTTCTGATCACACTGACCGAGCACGGAGATAAAAGAGAATTTATGCAAATGCTCACAAACTCCGTGGATCGGGAATATCCATTCAAAATGCGATGACTTTGAGTGAGCGGACGGCCCGTCAGGCTCTGGTTCACAATTAAAAGAAGCAAGACTGGCTAATCTACCAGCTTATATTCGTGGATTTAAGCTGTACATCGGCAAAGAAGAAGAGCAGAAAGTGTACAAGTTTAATAATGGTGAGATAGAATTAGAAAACTAAATACTGCTCTGGTCGACTTTGCTATTTGAAATGGTTTACATTTAGTGTAAGTTGATAAAAATTTATGACAACTGACCTCTCCGGAACTGACTCACTCGGGCTCCCTTCTCGTAATTTCAAAAGTGAGATTTAAGAAATGTATTTTAATGTATACTGAATTCAATCCTAATGATAACGTAAATTTTGAAAATAACTCATTTACTCTCAGGTTCTATGATTTAATGGAAATGTATGTCGCTAATTGAAATGTATCTAGCTAATTGAAATGTATTGACAATAGAATGTTCTCCATATAGAAATCAGCATGTTCTTGGATATTGTAAACGATTAATCTGATTATTAACAATTATTTTGAGTCGTTTATTGCCAAACAATTTGATATAGAAATATTAGGTAAAATGATGACTTGTTTCAATGAAAACTTAATTCGATAATTTAATATTTTGAATTGTAACGATGTTTGTAATGATAACGTAAATTTTTGAAAATAACTCATTTACTCTCAAGTTTTATGTTTAGAGAAATGTATGTAGCTTATTGAAATGTATGCAGCTAATTGAAATGTATTGACAAAGAATGTTCTCCGTATAGAAATCAGCATGTTCTTGAATATTTCGTTTACTGCCAAACAATTTGATATAGAAATATTAGGTAAAATGATGACTTGTTTCAATGAAAACTTAATTCGATAATTTAATATTTTGAATTGTAATGATGTACAGAAGGACGTTTGGGTACTTTGTGGACTAATTTTACTTAGAGATTCAAAGGTGTAAACGTCTACAGGGGATATTATAAGTGTTTTCTACGTGTTCTCCATCCTTTTTTGATATAACATGCAGTCTTTGTTTCCATGAATCGAAAAATAAAGGACATTTTTCAGGGAGGATTTTGTTACAATCTTCTTAAATTAGTTTCCAAAGACCCTTCAATGTGCGTGCATTTCTTTAAGAAACTTTCTGTTTTAGAGGACCAAACCCCCAGAAATTTAAGTGGGAAGCGTCAGCCGACGTCCCAGGGATTTCTCCATTAGAAATTAATGCTATTCCATAATTTTCATTCGGCATTTTTGCACACGTTAGTGTCGCTCTACTTGTATCGCTCGGGGCAAAAAAGTGGCGAACAAAATTTTTATCTTAATCCGTTCTATAAAATCTCGGTAATCCCTGTCCCATAAGTGGTTTTAAATCTTCACTTACATAATGAACTACATTTATTTTTAGTTTTGAGGAAAATTTAATTACTGGCAGATCTCTTTTTCCAGTCAGAGTCCCTACCACCATAATGTTTTTATTAAACTTTTATTTTTCTCACTCACGAGCATTTCGATGTTTTATGTAATCATAAGTGAACAATTAAATTTTCAGATTAAAAAACGCCGTCAAGTAGTTTCCATAGATGTTTATTTATTGCAGCGACATGTTTCCCGTATCTTTTTCAAGCTAGGAAATCAACAAATAAACATTCATTTCATATTATATGTATATTTAAATGCACCAAACTAAATAACAACTAATACAATGTTTGGATATTCTTAAATAATTAGTTATGCCATTAGTGAATGAATATATATAAAGAAAACATTATAAAGATATACCTGAATAAACATTACAACTTTACAATTTGTAATTTTAAGCCAATTAAATCCAATTTCAGTGATACAATAATAATACGCCAATTTAGAGAATTTTGCAAGTCAATTCAGAAGTGTTCTTAAAACTCCCTCGGTATTCAAAGGGTTAAAGTTCTACTCACGTCTAATTCCTTACTTTAGTCCAATGTAACTTACACATACTTACAACATAACAGAAAACTTACTAGGGAATATTTCTTATTTTTGTAAAGAACTCTAGGTTATTTACCTTCTTGTATGAAATACACAAATTGCGTTCAGTAATTATGCCTTTATAACCTTCAGTACTATTATCCAATTCTTTTGATAGCATAGATTTTACAATTTCGCCCATTTTATGTATGGAATTATAAAAAGGTAATACTAAATAACAGGTAGAAGGTTTTGGATTATTCATCGTTACATTATACTCGTCTAAAATACCGTATTTACTAAGTATTTCGGGATTGTGATATAGTAATGTTTTTATCAGTAATTTACCTTTAGGGATTAACAAATCATTTCTGTTCAACGCAATAAGTTTGTCTAATGTTGCTAATAAAACAGAATGTGGATAGCATCGGTTTTTAAATTTTTCAAATAATAACTTAAGTTCGTTCTGTCTGTCTTCTTTTAGTGAGCAACATTTAATTACTCTAATTCCTTGAGAAAAAGGTAAAGAATTGCGTAAATGTAAAGGATGGTTTGAATAATAATTTAAAAACTGATGCTTTGACATTGGCTTTTTATAAATCTTAGTAATTATTTCATTATTATTAATACTTATTTCCAAATCTAAAAAGTTTATCTTATTTTTCGCATAGGTATAAGTAAATTTTAGATATTTATGTACTAATAAATTATGTAGCCAACTTTCTATGCTTGTTATATTAGTTATGTCTACAATGAGAAACAAATCATCAAGAAATCTTTTCCTAAAACATATTTCGCTAACATTTTCAAATATTTCTCTTAATTCTTCGTAAACAGTAATGTTTGCAATACTACACGATGCAGATCCCCCCATCTGAATTCCTCTGTATTGATAAAAATGCTGTTGTTCATATTTTACATAGCTATAGTCTAAGCTAAGGTCCATTAATGTTTTCAATTGATTTGGGGAAATATCAAAGGGTAATTTTACCGAGTTTTTATGTCTTTTAAATAATTCTGTACAATATTTTTTGCAATTACTTGTAACCAGACTAGGATACAAACTAACAATATCGATTGTCACTAGTATGTAGTTTACATTTGGTTTGAGTTTAACATTATCAAGTAATAGGAGCAAATGATGAGTATCTAAAATTACATCTGGTACGAATAGCATAATGGGTTGTAAAAATTTATCAAGTAATTGGCTAATAGGTCGATTATAAGTTTTTATAGTGCTAGAGATGGGTCTACCCTTAGGAAATGATTCATAGGGTTTATGAATCTTGGGTAGTATGTAAAAGGATGCTGGTTGTGGATCTTTAGGTATATTAATAGATAATTTTTTATTTATGGGTAATACTTTTTCAAAGAATCTTAGTTTATCCATAAAATCGTCAACTGATCTTTGGAAGTGGACTTGTGTAGATGGATAATATACATTTAGGTCAGATAATTGAGTAAATATTTCATTATCGTAAGAATCTTTGTCTAAAATACATATTCCAGCATTCTTGTCAGCATTACATACAATAATGTTGTTTTCAGTACAAAAAAGCCTTAAATCTAATAGCATTTTATTATTAATTAAAGGAGAATATTTTGTCTGTGATTTCAACTTTTTGACAATATTTTTCGAAATATTTATGTCAGTGAAAATGTCATTTTCATTTTCACAGCTTGGTTTCAAAACCTTAGATAGTGAGTCATTTTGTTTTTTAATCTTAATATTCCAAGAGTCAAATAAAGTTATTTCATTTTGTATATTACTGCTTTTAAAATAAACAATCCAAGCTATTTTCCTAATACACTCATTAATAGAATTTTCAATTATTTGAAAGTTTGGGAAAGTGGGAATACAAAATTTAAGTCCTAATGAAAGAATATTTTTTAACTTTTGTGGCATGCTCTTTTGAACAGATAAATCGTGAATAATGTCCTTATTACATTTCAATTCATTGAATAGACGGTAGAGTTTATTATTTTTTCTTTTACTTACATATTCTCCAGAATTGAAAATCTTAGGCATGCTGTGAAATCTTCGGTTTTTTCTTTTTACAGGTTTCGCTTCACTAATGGCAAATTCTCATTTTATTTTGCTTAATTTATCCTCGATGTTCAATTTTTCAGTTCGATGACGAGATGAAGAAGTAGAAGTTCTCACACTGCTAGATGAAGCTGGATCTGTGACTTCAGATTTTTTCGTATGATTATTATAATGTCTTGAATCCAATTGTCTTTTTCCTTGTGCAAATTTCCGAGGCTGAGGATTTCCAAATTCATGTTTTTGTTTGGGAAACTTCTTGTTTAGTTTTTCTTTCATTAGTTCTACGCAATCAACTCCATTTTTTATGAAGTGTTCATACTCGGTAGCCACAGCGGTTGAACTAAAATCTTCGTTTCCATCTAAAATCCTTTTTTCAATTTGTTTTGAGTATAAGTTGAACGAGGTCTGTGGAGGTTTCTTTTCTTCCTCTTTTCTCCACTTAGGTTCTGCATGATGTACTTTGCAGGTACGATTCTCCCAGTCGATGTTTTTAATGTTGAATTTCTTCACGAATTCCATTCGAGCTTTTAATAGTAAATTTGAAAAGAAGTATGAGTAAATGGCAGGAGTGTGACAGTCAATTGCTTGGTTGGCTACTAAATCTTTTTTGATTATATTATAGTTGCGGAGTAATAAAAGTTCCGACACAAATTCAGAACCTTCACAGTTATTAGTTTGCATTTGAATGGCCAGGCTTTTCTTTAATTTTGTGTTCTTTTCTAAATTCATAGCAGGAAAAAGCTGAAAGGAAGGAACCGAAAGCTTTGCCAAAGGGTTAAAAACTGCCAGATTATTTACTATTGCATTTTCCATGTTTCCTTGGAAGTACCGTGACTGGAAATATGACATGAAATTCTGAATTACTGCTACAGTGGTAGTGGAGGTCAGGATACATGCCGGTTGCACTTCAATAAATTGCAATAATGACTTATCTTCAGGAATCGCAGGTTTGGCATTAAAATCCTTAAGCAAATCAATATATTCACAGACTATTGGATCATCTGTTTGCGAGAGATATCGATATATTGACAGGTCCTTGTTGGGATCGATTTTTTTAAGAAAATCATCAAATTCTGTGGAGCTCATCTTTATTCTCTTACTTATTATAACAAATTCTTCTTCGTTGTCTCTTTTGCCTCTAGGGTTTTGTTTATATTGTGTAGCAGGAAAGATAATATCGTCGTCTGAATCTGAAAGGTCTTCTGGTGGTTGTCCGTGTGAAAACAAATCTTCATCGACAATTGACATGACAGGAAAATACGATCAAATAAGATGCGTGTACGTTTTTGTACTGGCGTTAAAACAATCAGATGTTTTATGTAATCATAAGTGAACAATTAAATTTTCAGATTAAAAAACGCCGTCAAGTAGTTTCCATAGATGTTTATTTATTGCAGCGACATGTTTCCCGTATCTTTTTCAAGCTAGGAAATCAACAAATAAACATTCATTTCATATTATATGTATATTTAAATGCACCAAACTAAATAACAACTAATACAATGTTTGGATATTCTTAAATAATTAGTTATGCCATTAGTGAATGAATATATATAAAGAAAACATTATAAAGATATACCTGAATAAACATTACAACTTTACAATTTGTAATTTTAAGCCAATTAAATCCAATTTCAGTGATACAATAATAATACGCCAATTTAGAGAATTTTGCAAGTCAATTCAGAAGTGTTCTTAAAACTCCCTCGGTATTCAAAGGGTTAAAGTTCTACTCACGTCTAATTCCTTACTTTAGTCCAATGTAACTTACACATACTTACAACATAACAGAAAACTTACTAGGGAATATTTCTTATTTTTGTAAAGAACTCTAGGTTATTTACCTTCTTGTATGAAATACACAAATTGCGTTCAGTAATTATGCCTTTATAACCTTCAGTACTATTATCCAATTCTTTTGATAGCATAGATTTTACAATTTCGCCCATTTTATGTATGGAATTATAAAAAGGTAATACTAAATAACAGGTAGAAGGTTTTGGATTATTCATCGTTACATTATACTCGTCTAAAATACCGTATTTACTAAGTATTTCGGGATTGTGATATAGTAATGTTTTTATCAGTAATTTACCTTTAGGGATTAACAAATCATTTCTGTTCAACGCAATAAGTTTGTCTAATGTTGCTAATAAAACAGAATGTGGATAGCATCGGTTTTTAAATTTTTCAAATAATAACTTAAGTTCGTTCTGTCTGTCTTCTTTTAGTGAGCAACATTTAATTACTCTAATTCCTTGAGAAAAAGGTAAAGAATTGCGTAAATGTAAAGGATGGTTTGAATAATAATTTAAAAACTGATGCTTTGACATTGGCTTTTTATAAATCTTAGTAATTATTTCATTATTATTAATACTTATTTCCAAATCTAAAAAGTTTATCTTATTTTTCGCATAGGTATAAGTAAATTTTAGATATTTATGTACTAATAAATTATGTAGCCAACTTTCTATGCTTGTTATATTAGTTATGTCTACAATGAGAAACAAATCATCAAGAAATCTTTTCCTAAAACATATTTCGCTAACATTTTCAAATATTTCTCTTAATTCTTCGTAAACAGTAATGTTTGCAATACTACACGATGCAGATCCCCCCATCTGAATTCCTCTGTATTGATAAAAATGCTGTTGTTCATATTTTACATAGCTATAGTCTAAGCTAAGGTCCATTAATGTTTTCAATTGATTTGGGGAAATATCAAAGGGTAATTTTACCGAGTTTTTATGTCTTTTAAATAATTCTGTACAATATTTTTTGCAATTACTTGTAACCAGACTAGGATACAAACTAACAATATCGATTGTCACTAGTATGTAGTTTACATTTGGTTTGAGTTTAACATTATCAAGTAATAGGAGCAAATGATGAGTATCTAAAATTACATCTGGTACGAATAGCATAATGGGTTGTAAAAATTTATCAAGTAATTGGCTAATAGGTCGATTATAAGTTTTTATAGTGCTAGAGATGGGTCTACCCTTAGGAAATGATTCATAGGGTTTATGAATCTTGGGTAGTATGTAAAAGGATGCTGGTTGTGGATCTTTAGGTATATTAATAGATAATTTTTTATTTATGGGTAATACTTTTTCAAAGAATCTTAGTTTATCCATAAAATCGTCAACTGATCTTTGGAAGTGGACTTGTGTAGATGGATAATATACATTTAGGTCAGATAATTGAGTAAATATTTCATTATCGTAAGAATCTTTGTCTAAAATACATATTCCAGCATTCTTGTCAGCATTACATACAATAATGTTGTTTTCAGTACAAAAAAGCCTTAAATCTAATAGCATTTTATTATTAATTAAAGGAGAATATTTTGTCTGTGATTTCAACTTTTTGACAATATTTTTCGAAATATTTATGTCAGTGAAAATGTCATTTTCATTTTCACAGCTTGGTTTCAAAACCTTAGATAGTGAGTCATTTTGTTTTTTAATCTTAATATTCCAAGAGTCAAATAAAGTTATTTCATTTTGTATATTACTGCTTTTAAAATAAACAATCCAAGCTATTTTCCTAATACACTCATTAATAGAATTTTCAATTATTTGAAAGTTTGGGAAAGTGGGAATACAAAATTTAAGTCCTAATGAAAGAATATTTTTTAACTTTTGTGGCATGCTCTTTTGAACAGATAAATCGTGAATAATGTCCTTATTACATTTCAATTCATTGAATAGACGGTAGAGTTTATTATTTTTTCTTTTACTTACATATTCTCCAGAATTGAAAATCTTAGGCATGCTGTGAAATCTTCGGTTTTTTCTTTTTACAGGTTTCGCTTCACTAATGGCAAATTCTCATTTTATTTTGCTTAATTTATCCTCGATGTTCAATTTTTCAGTTCGATGACGAGATGAAGAAGTAGAAGTTCTCACACTGCTAGATGAAGCTGGATCTGTGACTTCAGATTTTTTCGTATGATTATTATAATGTCTTGAATCCAATTGTCTTTTTCCTTGTGCAAATTTCCGAGGCTGAGGATTTCCAAATTCATGTTTTTGTTTGGGAAACTTCTTGTTTAGTTTTTCTTTCATTAGTTCTACGCAATCAACTCCATTTTTTATGAAGTGTTCATACTCGGTAGCCACAGCGGTTGAACTAAAATCTTCGTTTCCATCTAAAATCCTTTTTTCAATTTGTTTTGAGTATAAGTTGAACGAGGTCTGTGGAGGTTTCTTTTCTTCCTCTTTTCTCCACTTAGGTTCTGCATGATGTACTTTGCAGGTACGATTCTCCCAGTCGATGTTTTTAATGTTGAATTTCTTCACGAATTCCATTCGAGCTTTTAATAGTAAATTTGAAAAGAAGTATGAGTAAATGGCAGGAGTGTGACAGTCAATTGCTTGGTTGGCTACTAAATCTTTTTTGATTATATTATAGTTGCGGAGTAATAAAAGTTCCGACACAAATTCAGAACCTTCACAGTTATTAGTTTGCATTTGAATGGCCAGGCTTTTCTTTAATTTTGTGTTCTTTTCTAAATTCATAGCAGGAAAAAGCTGAAAGGAAGGAACCGAAAGCTTTGCCAAAGGGTTAAAAACTGCCAGATTATTTACTATTGCATTTTCCATGTTTCCTTGGAAGTACCGTGACTGGAAATATGACATGAAATTCTGAATTACTGCTACAGTGGTAGTGGAGGTCAGGATACATGCCGGTTGCACTTCAATAAATTGCAATAATGACTTATCTTCAGGAATCGCAGGTTTGGCATTAAAATCCTTAAGCAAATCAATATATTCACAGACTATTGGATCATCTGTTTGCGAGAGATATCGATATATTGACAGGTCCTTGTTGGGATCGATTTTTTTAAGAAAATCATCAAATTCTGTGGAGCTCATCTTTATTCTCTTACTTATTATAACAAATTCTTCTTCGTTGTCTCTTTTGCCTCTAGGGTTTTGTTTATATTGTGTAGCAGGAAAGATAATATCGTCGTCTGAATCTGAAAGGTCTTCTGGTGGTTGTCCGTGTGAAAACAAATCTTCATCGACAATTGACATGACAGGAAAATACGATCAAATAAGATGCGTGTACGTTTTTGTACTGGCGTTAAAACAATCAGATGTTTTATGTAATCATAAGTGAACAATTAAATTTTCAGATTAAAAAACGCCGTCAAGTAGTTTCCATAGATGTTTATTTATTGCAGCGACATGTTTCCCGTATCTTTTTCAAGCTAGGAAATCAACAAATAAACATTCATTTCATATTATATGTATATTTAAATGCACCA
The DNA here is from genome assembly GCA_020352615.2 of Yoshiicerus persimilis. Lineage (NCBI taxonomy): Eukaryota > Metazoa > Arthropoda > Collembola > Entomobryomorpha > Tomoceridae > Yoshiicerus > Yoshiicerus persimilis. The sequence continues at coordinate 39,639 of JABJWA020000042.1, forward strand.
AACTAAATAACAACTAATACAATGTTTGGATATTCTTAAATAATTAGTTATGCCATTAGTGAATGAATATATATAAAGAAAACATTATAAAGATATACCTGAATAAACATTACAACTTTACAATTTGTAATTTTAAGCCAATTAAATCCAATTTCAGTGATACAATAATAATACGCCAATTTAGAGAATTTTGCAAGTCAATTCAGAAGTGTTCTTAAAACTCCCTCGGTATTCAAAGGGTTAAAGTTCTACTCACGTCTAATTCCTTACTTTAGTCCAATGTAACTTACACATACTTACAACATAACAGAAAACTTACTAGGGAATATTTCTTATTTTTGTAAAGAACTCTAGGTTATTTACCTTCTTGTATGAAATACACAAATTGCGTTCAGTAATTATGCCTTTATAACCTTCAGTACTATTATCCAATTCTTTTGATAGCATAGATTTTACAATTTCGCCCATTTTATGTATGGAATTATAAAAAGGTAATACTAAATAACAGGTAGAAGGTTTTGGATTATTCATCGTTACATTATACTCGTCTAAAATACCGTATTTACTAAGTATTTCGGGATTGTGATATAGTAATGTTTTTATCAGTAATTTACCTTTAGGGATTAACAAATCATTTCTGTTCAACGCAATAAGTTTGTCTAATGTTGCTAATAAAACAGAATGTGGATAGCATCGGTTTTTAAATTTTTCAAATAATAACTTAAGTTCGTTCTGTCTGTCTTCTTTTAGTGAGCAACATTTAATTACTCTAATTCCTTGAGAAAAAGGTAAAGAATTGCGTAAATGTAAAGGATGGTTTGAATAATAATTTAAAAACTGATGCTTTGACATTGGCTTTTTATAAATCTTAGTAATTATTTCATTATTATTAATACTTATTTCCAAATCTAAAAAGTTTATCTTATTTTTCGCATAGGTATAAGTAAATTTTAGATATTTATGTACTAATAAATTATGTAGCCAACTTTCTATGCTTGTTATATTAGTTATGTCTACAATGAGAAACAAATCATCAAGAAATCTTTTCCTAAAACATATTTCGCTAACATTTTCAAATATTTCTCTTAATTCTTCGTAAACAGTAATGTTTGCAATACTACACGATGCAGATCCCCCCATCTGAATTCCTCTGTATTGATAAAAATGCTGTTGTTCATATTTTACATAGCTATAGTCTAAGCTAAGGTCCATTAATGTTTTCAATTGATTTGGGGAAATATCAAAGGGTAATTTTACCGAGTTTTTATGTCTTTTAAATAATTCTGTACAATATTTTTTGCAATTACTTGTAACCAGACTAGGATACAAACTAACAATATCGATTGTCACTAGTATGTAGTTTACATTTGGTTTGAGTTTAACATTATCAAGTAATAGGAGCAAATGATGAGTATCTAAAATTACATCTGGTACGAATAGCATAATGGGTTGTAAAAATTTATCAAGTAATTGGCTAATAGGTCGATTATAAGTTTTTATAGTGCTAGAGATGGGTCTACCCTTAGGAAATGATTCATAGGGTTTATGAATCTTGGGTAGTATGTAAAAGGATGCTGGTTGTGGATCTTTAGGTATATTAATAGATAATTTTTTATTTATGGGTAATACTTTTTCAAAGAATCTTAGTTTATCCATAAAATCGTCAACTGATCTTTGGAAGTGGACTTGTGTAGATGGATAATATACATTTAGGTCAGATAATTGAGTAAATATTTCATTATCGTAAGAATCTTTGTCTAAAATACATATTCCAGCATTCTTGTCAGCATTACATACAATAATGTTGTTTTCAGTACAAAAAAGCCTTAAATCTAATAGCATTTTATTATTAATTAAAGGAGAATATTTTGTCTGTGATTTCAACTTTTTGACAATATTTTTCGAAATATTTATGTCAGTGAAAATGTCATTTTCATTTTCACAGCTTGGTTTCAAAACCTTAGATAGTGAGTCATTTTGTTTTTTAATCTTAATATTCCAAGAGTCAAATAAAGTTATTTCATTTTGTATATTACTGCTTTTAAAATAAACAATCCAAGCTATTTTCCTAATACACTCATTAATAGAATTTTCAATTATTTGAAAGTTTGGGAAAGTGGGAATACAAAATTTAAGTCCTAATGAAAGAATATTTTTTAACTTTTGTGGCATGCTCTTTTGAACAGATAAATCGTGAATAATGTCCTTATTACATTTCAATTCATTGAATAGACGGTAGAGTTTATTATTTTTTCTTTTACTTACATATTCTCCAGAATTGAAAATCTTAGGCATGCTGTGAAATCTTCGGTTTTTTCTTTTTACAGGTTTCGCTTCACTAATGGCAAATTCTCATTTTATTTTGCTTAATTTATCCTCGATGTTCAATTTTTCAGTTCGATGACGAGATGAAGAAGTAGAAGTTCTCACACTGCTAGATGAAGCTGGATCTGTGACTTCAGATTTTTTCGTATGATTATTATAATGTCTTGAATCCAATTGTCTTTTTCCTTGTGCAAATTTCCGAGGCTGAGGATTTCCAAATTCATGTTTTTGTTTGGGAAACTTCTTGTTTAGTTTTTCTTTCATTAGTTCTACGCAATCAACTCCATTTTTTATGAAGTGTTCATACTCGGTAGCCACAGCGGTTGAACTAAAATCTTCGTTTCCATCTAAAATCCTTTTTTCAATTTGTTTTGAGTATAAGTTGAACGAGGTCTGTGGAGGTTTCTTTTCTTCCTCTTTTCTCCACTTAGGTTCTGCATGATGTACTTTGCAGGTACGATTCTCCCAGTCGATGTTTTTAATGTTGAATTTCTTCACGAATTCCATTCGAGCTTTTAATAGTAAATTTGAAAAGAAGTATGAGTAAATGGCAGGAGTGTGACAGTCAATTGCTTGGTTGGCTACTAAATCTTTTTTGATTATATTATAGTTGCGGAGTAATAAAAGTTCCGACACAAATTCAGAACCTTCACAGTTATTAGTTTGCATTTGAATGGCCAGGCTTTTCTTTAATTTTGTGTTCTTTTCTAAATTCATAGCAGGAAAAAGCTGAAAGGAAGGAACCGAAAGCTTTGCCAAAGGGTTAAAAACTGCCAGATTATTTACTATTGCATTTTCCATGTTTCCTTGGAAGTACCGTGACTGGAAATATGACATGAAATTCTGAATTACTGCTACAGTGGTAGTGGAGGTCAGGATACATGCCGGTTGCACTTCAATAAATTGCAATAATGACTTATCTTCAGGAATCGCAGGTTTGGCATTAAAATCCTTAAGCAAATCAATATATTCACAGACTATTGGATCATCTGTTTGCGAGAGATATCGATATATTGACAGGTCCTTGTTGGGATCGATTTTTTTAAGAAAATCATCAAATTCTGTGGAGCTCATCTTTATTCTCTTACTTATTATAACAAATTCTTCTTCGTTGTCTCTTTTGCCTCTAGGGTTTTCTTTATATTGTGTAGCAGGAAAGATAATATCGTCGTCTGAATCTGAAAGGTCTTCTGGTGGTTGTCCGTGTGAAAACAAATCTTCATCGACAATTGACATGACAGGAAAATACGATCAAATAAGATGCGTGTACGTTTTTGTACTGGCGTTAAAACAATCAGATGTTTTATGTAATCATAAGTGAACAATTAAATTTTCAGATTAAAAAACGCCGTCAAGTAGTTTCCATAGATGTTTATTTATTGCAGCGACATGTTTCCCGTATCTTTTTCAAGCTAGGAAATCAACAAATAAACATTCATTTCATATTATATGTATATTTAAATGCACCAAACTAAATAACAACTAATACAATGTTTGGATATTCTTAAATAATTAGTTATGCCATTAGTGAATGAATATATATAAAGAAAACATTATAAAGATATACCTGAATAAACATTACAGCTTTACAATTTGTAATTTTAAGCCAATTAAATCCAATTTCAGTGATACAATAATAATACGCCAATTTAGAGAATTTTGCAAGTCAATTCAGAAGTGTTCTTAAAACTCCCTCGGTATTCAAAGGGTTAAAGTTCTACTCACGTCTAATTCCTTACTTTAGTCCAATGTAACTTACACATACTTACAACATAACAGAAAACTTACTAGGGAATATTTCTTATTTTTGTAAAGAACTCTAGGTTATTTACCTTCTTGTATGAAATACACAAATTGCGTTCAGTAATTATGCCTTTATAACCTTCAGTACTATTATCCAATTCTTTTGATAGCATAGATTTTACAATTTCGCCCATTTTATGTATGGAATTATAAAAAGGTAATACTAAATAACAGGTAGAAGGTTTTGGATTATTCATCGTTACATTATACTCGTCTAAAATACCGTATTTACTAAGTATTTCGGGATTGTGATATAGTAATGTTTTTATCAGTAATTTACCTTTAGGGATTAACAAATCATTTCTGTTCAACGCAATAAGTTTGTCTAATGTTGCTAATAAAACAGAATGTGGATAGCATCGGTTTTTAAATTTTTCAAATAATAACTTAAGTTCGTTCTGTCTGTCTTCTTTTAGTGAGCAACATTTAATTACTCTAATTCCTTGAGAAAAAGGTAAAGAATTGCGTAAATGTAAAGGATGGTTTGAATAATAATTTAAAAACTGATGCTTTGACATTGGCTTTTTATAAATCTTAGTAATTATTTCATTATTATTAATACTTATTTCCAAATCTAAAAAGTTTATCTTATTTTTCGCATAGGTATAAGTAAATTTTAGATATTTATGTACTAATAAATTATGTAGCCAACTTTCTATGCTTGTTATATTAGTTATGTCTACAATGAGAAACAAATCATCAAGAAATCTTTTCCTAAAACATATTTCGCTAACATTTTCAAATATTTCTCTTAATTCTTCGTAAACAGTAATGTTTGCAATACTACACGATGCAGATCCCCCCATCTGAATTCCTCTGTATTGATAAAAATGCTGTTGTTCATATTTTACATAGCTATAGTCTAAGCTAAGGTCCATTAATGTTTTCAATTGATTTGGGGAAATATCAAAGGGTAATTTTACCGAGTTTTTATGTCTTTTAAATAATTCTGTACAATATTTTTTGCAATTACTTGTAACCAGACTAGGATACAAACTAACAATATCGATTGTCACTAGTATGTAGTTTACATTTGGTTTGAGTTTAACATTATCAAGTAATAGGAGCAAATGATGAGTATCTAAAATTACATCTGGTACGAATAGCATAATGGGTTGTAAAAATTTATCAAGTAATTGGCTAATAGGTCGATTATAAGTTTTTATAGTGCTAGAGATGGGTCTACCCTTAGGAAATGATTCATAGGGTTTATGAATCTTGGGTAGTATGTAAAAGGATGCTGGTTGTGGATCTTTAGGTATATTAATAGATAATTTTTTATTTATGGACAAATACTTTTTCAAAGAATCTTAGTTTATCCATAAAATCGTCAACTGATCTTTGGAAGTGGACTTGTGTAGATGGATAATATACATTTAGGTCAGATAATTGAGTAAATATTTCATTATCGTAAGAATCTTTGTCTAAAATACATATTCCAGCATTCTTGTCAGCATTACATACAATAATGTTGTTTTCAGTACAAAAAAGCCTTAAATCTAATAGCATTTTATTATTAATTAAAGGAGAATATTTTGTCTGTGATTTCAACTTTTTGACAATATTTTTCGAAATATTTATGTCAGTGAAAATGTCATTTTCATTTTCACAGCTTGGTTTCAAAACCTTAGATAGTGAGTCATTTTGTTTTTTAATCTTAATATTCCAAGAGTCAAATAAAGTTATTTCATTTTGTATATTACTGCTTTTAAAATAAACAATCCAAGCTATTTTCCTAATACACTCATTAATAGAATTTTCAATTATTTGAAAGTTTGGGAAAGTGGGAATACAAAATTTAAGTCCTAATGAAAGAATATTTTTTAACTTTTGTGGCATGCTCTTTTGAACAGATAAATCGTGAATAATGTCCTTATTACATTTCAATTCATTGAATAGACGGTAGAGTTTATTATTTTTTCTTTTACTTACATATTCTCCAGAATTGAAAATCTTAGGCATGCTGTGAAATCTTCGGTTTTTTCTTTTTACAGGTTTCGCTTCACTAATGGCAAATTCTCATTTTATTTTGCTTAATTTATCCTCGATGTTCAATTTTTCAGTTCGATGACGAGATGAAGAAGTAGAAGTTCTCACACTGCTAGATGAAGCTGGATCTGTGACTTCAGATTTTTTCGTATGATTATTATAATGTCTTGAATCCAATTGTCTTTTTCCTTGTGCAAATTTCCGAGGCTGAGGATTTCCAAATTCATGTTTTGGTTTGGGAAACTTCTTGTTTAGTTTTTCTTTCATTAGTTCTACGCAATCAACTCCATTTTTTATGAAGTGTTCATACTCGGTAGCCACAGCGGTTGAACTAAAATCTTCGTTTCCATCTAAAATCCTTTTTTCAATTTGTTTTGAGTATAAGTTGAACGAGGTCTGTGGAGGTTTCTTTTCTTCCTCTTTTCTCCACTTAGGTTCTGCATGATGTACTTTGCAGGTACGATTCTCCCAGTCGATGTTTTTAATGTTGAATTTCTTCACGAATTCCATTCGAGCTTTTAATAGTAAATTTGAAAAGAAGTATGAGTAAATGGCAGGAGTGTGACAGTCAATTGCTTGGTTGGCTACTAAATATTTTTTGATTATATTATAGTTGCGGAGTAATAAAAGTTCCGACACAAATTCAGAACCTTCACAGTTATTAGTTTGCATTTGAATGGCCAGGCTTTTCTTTAATTTTGTGTTCTTTTCTAAATTCATAGCAGGAAAAAGCTGAAAGGAAGGAACCGAAAGCTTTGCCAAAGGGTTAAAAACTGCCAGATTATTTACTATTGCATTTTCCATGTTTCCTTGGAAGTACCGTGACTGGAAATATGACATGAAATTCTGAATTACTGCTACAGTGGTAGTGGAGGTCAGGATACATGCCGGTTGCACTTCAATAAATTGCAATAATGACTTATCTTCAGGAATCGCAGGTTTGGCATTAAAATCCTTAAGCAAATCAATATATTCACAGACTATTGGATCATCTGTTTGCGAGAGATATCGATATATTGACAGGTCCTTGTTGGGATCGATTTTTTTAAGAAAATCATCAAATTCTGTGGAGCTCATCTTTATTCTCTTACTTATTATAACAAATTCTTCTTCGTTGTCTCTTTTGCCTCTAGGGTTTTGTTTATATTGTGTAGCAGGAAAGATAATATCGTCGTCTGAATCTGAAAGGTCTTCTGGTGGTTGTCCGTGTGAAAACAAATCTTCATCGACAATTGACATGACAGGAAAATACGATCAAATAAGATGCGTGTACGTTTTTGTACTGGCGTTAAAACAATCAGATGTTTTATGTAATCATAAGTGAACAATTAAATTTTCAGATTAAAAAACGCCGTCAAGTAGTTTCCATAGATGTTTATTTATTGCAGCGACATGTTTCCCGTATCTTTTTCAAGCTAGGAAATCAACAAATAAACATTCATTTCATATTATATGTATATTTAAATGCACCAAACTAAATAACAACTAATACAATGTTTGGATATTCTTAAATAATTAGTTATGCCATTAGTGAATGAATATATATAAAGAAAACATTATAAAGATATACCTGAATAAACATTACAACTTTACAATTTGTAATTTTAAGCCAATTAAATCCAATTTCAGTGATACAATAATAATACGCCAATTTAGAGAATTTTGCAAGTCAATTCAGAAGTGTTCTTAAAACTCCCTCGGTATTCAAAGGGTTAAAGTTCTACTCACGTCTAATTCCTTACTTTAGTCCAATGTAACTTACACATACTTACAACATAACAGAAAACTTACTAGGGAATATTTCTTATTTTTGTAAAGAACTCTAGGTTATTTACCTTCTTGTATGAAATACACAAATTGCGTTCAGTAATTATGCCTTTATAACCTTCAGTACTATTATCCAATTCTTTTGATAGCATAGATTTTACAATTTCGCCCATTTTATGTATGGAATTATAAAAAGGTAATACTAAATAACAGGTAGAAGGTTTTGGATTATTCATCGTTACATTATACTCGTCTAAAATACCGTATTTACTAAGTATTTCGGGATTGTGATATAGTAATGTTTTTATCAGTAATTTACCTTTAGGGATTAACAAATCATTTCTGTTCAACGCAATAAGTTTGTCTAATGTTGCTAATAAAACAGAATGTGGATAGCATCGGTTTTTAAATTTTTCAAATAATAACTTAAGTTCGTTCTGTCTGTCTTCTTTTAGTGAGCAACATTTAATTACTCTAATTCCTTGAGAAAAAGGTAAAGAATTGCGTAAATGTAAAGGATGGTTTGAATAATAATTTAAAAACTGATGCTTTGACATTGGCTTTTTATAAATCTTAGTAATTATTTCATTATTATTAATACTTATTTCCAAATCTAAAAAGTTTATCTTATTTTTCGCATAGGTATAAGTAAATTTTAGATATTTATGTACTAATAAATTATGTAGCCAACTTTCTATGCTTGTTATATTAGTTATGTCTACAATGAGAAACAAATCATCAAGAAATCTTTTCCTAAAACATATTTCGCTAACATTTTCAAATATTTCTCTTAATTCTTCGTAAACAGTAATGTTTGCAATACTACACGATGCAGATCCCCCCATCTGAATTCCTCTGTATTGATAAAAATGCTGTTGTTCATATTTTACATAGCTATAGTCTAAGCTAAGGTCCATTAATGTTTTCAATTGATTTGGGGAAATATCAAAGGGTAATTTTACCGAGTTTTTATGTCTTTTAAATAATTCTGTACAATATTTTTTGCAATTACTTGTAACCAGACTAGGATACAAACTAACAATATCGATTGTCACTAGTATGTAGTTTACATTTGGTTTGAGTTTAACATTATCAAGTAATAGGAGCAAATGATGAGTATCTAAAATTACATCTGGTACGAATAGCATAATGGGTTGTAAAAATTTATCAAGTAATTGGCTAATAGGTCGATTATAAGTTTTTATAGTGCTAGAGATGGGTCTACCCTTAGGAAATGATTCATAGGGTTTATGAATCTTGGGTAGTATGTAAAAGGATGCTGGTTGTGGATCTTTAGGTATATTAATAGATAATTTTTTATTTATGGGTAATACTTTTTCAAAGAATCTTAGTTTATCCATAAAATCGTCAACTGATCTTTGGAAGTGGACTTGTGTAGATGGATAATATACATTTAGGTCAGATAATTGAGTAAATATTTCATTATCGTAAGAATCTTTGTCTAAAATACATATTCCAGCATTCTTGTCAGCATTACATACAATAATGTTGTTTTCAGTACAAAAAAGCCTTAAATCTAATAGCATTTTATTATTAATTAAAGGAGAATATTTTGTCTGTGATTTCAACTTTTTGACAATATTTTTCGAAATATTTATGTCAGTGAAAATGTCATTTTCATTTTCACAGCTTGGTTTCAAAACCTTAGATAGTGAGTCATTTTGTTTTTTAATCTTAATATTCCAAGAGTCAAATAAAGTTATTTCATTTTGTATATTACTGCTTTTAAAATAAACAATCCAAGCTATTTTCCTAATACACTCATTAATAGAATTTTCAATTATTTGAAAGTTTGGGAAAGTGGGAATACAAAATTTAAGTCCTAATGAAAGAATATTTTTTAACTTTTGTGGCATGCTCTTTTGAACAGATAAATCGTGAATAATGTCCTTATTACATTTCAATTCATTGAATAGACGGTAGAGTTTATTATTTTTTCTTTTACTTACATATTCTCCAGAATTGAAAATCTTAGGCATGCTGTGAAATCTTCGGTTTTTTCTTTTTACAGGTTTCGCTTCACTAATGGCAAATTCTCATTTTATTTTGCTTAATTTATCCTCGATGTTCAATTTTTCAGTTCGATGACGAGATGAAGAAGTAGAAGTTCTCACACTGCTAGATGAAGCTGGATCTGTGACTTCAGATTTTTTCGTATGATTATTATAATGTCTTGAATCCAATTGTCTTTTTCCTTGTGCAAATTTCCGAGGCTGAGGATTTCCAAATTCATGTTTTTGTTTGGGAAACTTCTTGTTTAGTTTTTCTTTCATTAGTTCTACGCAATCAACTCCATTTTTTATGAAGTGTTCATACTCGGTAGCCACAGCGGTTGAACTAAAATCTTCGTTTCCATCTAAAATCCTTTTTTCAATTTGTTTTGAGTATAAGTTGAACGAGGTCTGTGGAGGTTTCTTTTCTTCCTCTTTTCTCCACTTAGGTTCTGCATGATGTACTTTGCAGGTACGATTCTCCCAGTCGATGTTTTTAATGTTGAATTTCTTCACGAATTCCATTCGAGCTTTTAATAGTAAATTTGAAAAGAAGTATGAGTAAATGGCAGGAGTGTGACAGTCAATTGCTTGGTTGGCTACTAAATCTTTTTTGATTATATTATAGTTGCGGAGTAATAAAAGTTCCGACACAAATTCAGAACCTTCACAGTTATTAGTTTGCATTTGAATGGCCAGGCTTTTCTTTAATTTTGTGTTCTTTTCTAAATTCATAGCAGGAAAAAGCTGAAAGGAAGGAACCGAAAGCTTTGCCAAAGGGTTAAAAACTGCCAGATTATTTACTATTGCATTTTCCATGTTTCCTTGGAAGTACCGTGACTGGAAATATGACATGAAATTCTGAATTACTGCTACAGTGGTAGTGGAGGTCAGGATACATGCCGGTTGCACTTCAATAAATTGCAATAATGACTTATCTTCAGGAATCGCAGGTTTGGCATTAAAATCCTTAAGCAAATCAATATATTCACAGACTATTGGATCATCTGTTTGCGAGAGATATCGATATATTGACAGGTCCTTGTTGGGATCGATTTTTTTAAGAAAATCATCAAATTCTGTGGAGCTCATCTTTATTCTCTTACTTATTATAACAAATTCTTCTTCGTTGTCTCTTTTGCCTCTAGGGTTTTGTTTATATTGTGTAGCAGGAAAGATAATATCGTCGTCTGAATCTGAAAGGTCTTCTGGTGGTTGTCCGTGTGAAAACAAATCTTCATCGACAATTGACATGACAGGAAAATACGATCAAATAAGATGCGTGTACGTTTTTGTACTGGCGTTAAAACAATCAGATGTTTTATGTAATCATAAGTGAACAATTAAATTTTCAGATTAAAAAACGCCGTCAAGTAGTTTCCATAGATGTTTATTTATTGCAGCGACATGTTTCCCGTATCTTTTTCAAGCTAGGAAATCAACAAATAAACATTCATTTCATATTATATGTATATTTAAATGCACCAAACTAAATAACAACTAATACAATGTTTGGATATTCTTAAATAATTAGTTATGCCATTAGTGAATGAATATATATAAAGAAAACATTATAAAGATATACCTGAATAAACATTACAACTTTACAATTTGTAATTTTAAGCCAATTAAATCCAATTTCAGTGATACAATAATAATACGCCAATTTAGAGAATTTTGCAAGTCAATTCAGAAGTGTTCTTAAAACTCCCTCGGTATTCAAAGGGTTAAAGTTCTACTCACGTCTAATTCCTTACTTTAGTCCAATGTAACTTACACATACTTACAACATAACAGAAAACTTACTAGGGAATATTTCTTATTTTTGTAAAGAACTCTAGGTTATTTACCTTCTTGTATGAAATACACAAATTGCGTTCAGTAATTATGCCTTTATAACCTTCAGTACTATTATCCAATTCTTTTGATAGCATAGATTTTACAATTTCGCCCATTTTATGTATGGAATTATAAAAAGGTAATACTAAATAACAGGTAGAAGGTTTTGGATTATTCATCGTTACATTATACTCGTCTAAAATACCGTATTTACTAAGTATTTCGGGATTGTGATATAGTAATGTTTTTATCAGTAATTTACCTTTAGGGATTAACAAATCATTTCTGTTCAACGCAATAAGTTTGTCTAATGTTGCTAATAAAACAGAATGTGGATAGCATCGGTTTTTAAATTTTTCAAATAATAACTTAAGTTCGTTCTGTCTGTCTTCTTTTAGTGAGCAACATTTAATTACTCTAATTCCTTGAGAAAAAGGTAAAGAATTGCGTAAATGTAAAGGATGGTTTGAATAATAATTTAAAAACTGATGCTTTGACATTGGCTTTTTATAAATCTTAGTAATTATTTCATTATTATTAATACTTATTTCCAAATCTAAAAAGTTTATCTTATTTTTCGCATAGGTATAAGTAAATTTTAGATATTTATGTACTAATAAATTATGTAGCCAACTTTCTATGCTTGTTATATTAGTTATGTCTACAATGAGAAACAAATCATCAAGAAATCTTTTCCTAAAACATATTTCGCTAACATTTTCAAATATTTCTCTTAATTCTTCGTAAACAGTAATGTTTGCAATACTACACGATGCAGATCCCCCCATCTGAATTCCTCTGTATTGATAAAAATGCTGTTGTTCATATTTTACATAGCTATAGTCTAAGCTAAGGTCCATTAATGTTTTCAATTGATTTGGGGAAATATCAAAGGGTAATTTTACCGAGTTTTTATGTCTTTTAAATAATTCTGTACAATATTTTTTGCAATTACTTGTAACCAGACTAGGATACAAACTAACAATATCGATTGTCACTAGTATGTAGTTTACATTTGGTTTGAGTTTAACATTATCAAGTAATAGGAGCAAATGATGAGTATCTAAAATTACATCTGGTACGAATAGCATAATGGGTTGTAAAAATTTATCAAGTAATTGGCTAATAGGTCGATTATAAGTTTTTATAGTGCTAGAGATGGGTCTACCCTTAGGAAATGATTCATAGGGTTTATGAATCTTGGGTAGTATGTAAAAGGATGCTGGTTGTGGATCTTTAGGTATATTAATAGATAATTTTTTATTTATGGGTAATACTTTTTCAAAGAATCTTAGTTTATCCATAAAATCGTCAACTGATCTTTGGAAGTGGACTTGTGTAGATGGATAATATACATTTAGGTCAGATAATTGAGTAAATATTTCATTATCGTAAGAATCTTTGTCTAAAATACATATTCCAGCATTCTTGTCAGCATTACATACAATAATGTTGTTTTCAGTACAAAAAAGCCTTAAATCTAATAGCATTTTATTATTAATTAAAGGAGAATATTTTGTCTGTGATTTCAACTTTTTGACAATATTTTTCGAAATATTTATGTCAGTGAAAATGTCATTTTCATTTTCACAGCTTGGTTTCAAAACCTTAGATAGTGAGTCATTTTGTTTTTTAATCTTAATATTCCAAGAGTCAAATAAAGTTATTTCATTTTGTATATTACTGCTTTTAAAATAAACAATCCAAGCTATTTTCCTAATACACTCATTAATAGAATTTTCAATTATTTGAAAGTTTGGGAAAGTGGGAATACAAAATTTAAGTCCTAATGAAAGAATATTTTTTAACTTTTGTGGCATGCTCTTTTGAACAGATAAATCGTGAATAATGTCCTTATTACATTTCAATTCATTGAATAGACGGTAGAGTTTATTATTTTTTCTTTTACTTACATATTCTCCAGAATTGAAAATCTTAGGCATGCTGTGAAATCTTCGGTTTTTTCTTTTTACAGGTTTCGCTTCACTAATGGCAAATTCTCATTTTATTTTGCTTAATTTATCCTCGATGTTCAATTTTTCAGTTCGATGACGAGATGAAGAAGTAGAAGTTCTCACACTGCTAGATGAAGCTGGATCTGTGACTTCAGATTTTTTCGTATGATTATTATAATGTCTTGAATCCAATTGTCTTTTTCCTTGTGCAAATTTCCGAGGCTGAGGATTTCCAAATTCATGTTTTTGTTTGGGAAACTTCTTGTTTAGTTTTTCTTTCATTAGTTCTACGCAATCAACTCCATTTTTTATGAAGTGTTCATACTCGGTAGCCACAGCGGTTGAACTAAAATCTTCGTTTCCATCTAAAATCCTTTTTTCAATTTGTTTTGAGTATAAGTTGAACGAGGTCTGTGGAGGTTTCTTTTCTTCCTCTTTTCTCCACTTAGGTTCTGCATGATGTACTTTGCAGGTACGATTCTCCCAGTCGATGTTTTTAATGTTGAATTTCTTCACGAATTCCATTCGAGCTTTTAATAGTAAATTTGAAAAGAAGTATGAGTAAATGGCAGGAGTGTGACAGTCAATTGCTTGGTTGGCTACTAAATCTTTTTTGATTATATTATAGTTGCGGAGTAATAAAAGTTCCGACACAAATTCAGAACCTTCACAGTTATTAGTTTGCATTTGAATGGCCAGGCTTTTCTTTAATTTTGTGTTCTTTTCTAAATTCATAGCAGGAAAAAGCTGAAAGGAAGGAACCGAAAGCTTTGCCAAAGGGTTAAAAACTGCCAGATTATTTACTATTGCATTTTCCATGTTTCCTTGGAAGTACCGTGACTGGAAATATGACATGAAATTCTGAATTACTGCTACAGTGGTAGTGGAGGTCAGGATACATGCCGGTTGCACTTCAATAAATTGCAATAATGACTTATCTTCAGGAATCGCAGGTTTGGCATTAAAATCCTTAAGCAAATCAATATATTCACAGACTATTGGATCATCTGTTTGCGAGAGATATCGATATATTGACAGGTCCTTGTTGGGATCGATTTTTTTAAGAAAATCATCAAATTCTGTGGAGCTCATCTTTATTCTCTTACTTATTATAACAAATTCTTCTTCGTTGTCTCTTTTGCCTCTAGGGTTTTGTTTATATTGTGTAGCAGGAAAGATAATATCGTCGTCTGAATCTGAAAGGTCTTCTGGTGGTTGTCCGTGTGAAAACAAATCTTCATCGACAATTGACATGACAGGAAAATACGATCAAATAAGATGCGTGTACGTTTTTGTACTGGCGTTAAAACAATCAGATGTTTTATGTAATCATAAGTGAACAATTAAATTTTCAGATTAAAAAACGCCGTCAAGTAGTTTCCATAGATGTTTATTTATTGCAGCGACATGTTTCCCGTATCTTTTTCAAGCTAGGAAATCAACAAATAAACATTCATTTCATATTATATGTATATTTAAATGCACCAAACTAAATAACAACTAATACAATGTTTGGATATTCTTAAATAATTAGTTATGCCATTAGTGAATGAATATATATAAAGAAAACATTATAAAGATATACCTGAATAAACATTACAACTTTACAATTTGTAATTTTAAGCCAATTAAATCCAATTTCAGTGATACAATAATAATACGCCAATTTAGAGAATTTTGCAAGTCAATTCAGAAGTGTTCTTAAAACTCCCTCGGTATTCAAAGGGTTAAAGTTCTACTCACGTCTAATTCCTTACTTTAGTCCAATGTAACTTACACATACTTACAACATAACAGAAAACTTACTAGGGAATATTTCTTATTTTTGTAAAGAACTCTAGGTTATTTACCTTCTTGTATGAAATACACAAATTGCGTTCAGTAATTATGCCTTTATAACCTTCAGTACTATTATCCAATTCTTTTGATAGCATAGATTTTACAATTTCGCCCATTTTATGTATGGAATTATAAAAAGGTAATACTAAATAACAGGTAGAAGGTTTTGGATTATTCATCGTTACATTATACTCGTCTAAAATACCGTATTTACTAAGTATTTCGGGATTGTGATATAGTAATGTTTTTATCAGTAATTTACCTTTAGGGATTAACAAATCATTTCTGTTCAACGCAATAAGTTTGTCTAATGTTGCTAATAAAACAGAATGTGGATAGCATCGGTTTTTAAATTTTTCAAATAATAACTTAAGTTCGTTCTGTCTGTCTTCTTTTAGTGAGCAACATTTAATTACTCTAATTCCTTGAGAAAAAGGTAAAGAATTGCGTAAATGTAAAGGATGGTTTGAATAATAATTTAAAAACTGATGCTTTGACATTGGCTTTTTATAAATCTTAGTAATTATTTCATTATTATTAATACTTATTTCCAAATCTAAAAAGTTTATCTTATTTTTCGCATAGGTATAAGTAAATTTTAGATATTTATGTACTAATAAATTATGTAGCCAACTTTCTATGCTTGTTATATTAGTTATGTCTACAATGAGAAACAAATCATCAAGAAATCTTTTCCTAAAACATATTTCGCTAACATTTTCAAATATTTCTCTTAATTCTTCGTAAACAGTAATGTTTGCAATACTACACGATGCAGATCCCCCCATCTGAATTCCTCTGTATTGATAAAAATGCTGTTGTTCATATTTTACATAGCTATAGTCTAAGCTAAGGTCCATTAATGTTTTCAATTGATTTGGGGAAATATCAAAGGGTAATTTTACCGAGTTTTTATGTCTTTTAAATAATTCTGTACAATATTTTTTGCAATTACTTGTAACCAGACTAGGATACAAACTAACAATATCGATTGTCACTAGTATGTAGTTTACATTTGGTTTGAGTTTAACATTATCAAGTAATAGGAGCAAATGATGAGTATCTAAAATTACATCTGGTACGAATAGCATAATGGGTTGTAAAAATTTATCAAGTAATTGGCTAATAGGTCGATTATAAGTTTTTATAGTGCTAGAGATGGGTCTACCCTTAGGAAATGATTCATAGGGTTTATGAATCTTGGGTAGTATGTAAAAGGATGCTGGTTGTGGATCTTTAGGTATATTAATAGATAATTTTTTATTTATGGGTAATACTTTTTCAAAGAATCTTAGTTTATCCATAAAATCGTCAACTGATCTTTGGAAGTGGACTTGTGTAGATGGATAATATACATTTAGGTCAGATAATTGAGTAAATATTTCATTATCGTAAGAATCTTTGTCTAAAATACATATTCCAGCATTCTTGTCAGCATTACATACAATAATGTTGTTTTCAGTACAAAAAAGCCTTAAATCTAATAGCATTTTATTATTAATTAAAGGAGAATATTTTGTCTGTGATTTCAACTTTTTGACAATATTTTTCGAAATATTTATGTCAGTGAAAATGTCATTTTCATTTTCACAGCTTGGTTTCAAAACCTTAGATAGTGAGTCATTTTGTTTTTTAATCTTAATATTCCAAGAGTCAAATAAAGTTATTTCATTTTGTATATTACTGCTTTTAAAATAAACAATCCAAGCTATTTTCCTAATACACTCATTAATAGAATTTTCAATTATTTGAAAGTTTGGGAAAGTGGGAATACAAAATTTAAGTCCTAATGAAAGAATATTTTTTAACTTTTGTGGCATGCTCTTTTGAACAGATAAATCGTGAATAATGTCCTTATTACATTTCAATTCATTGAATAGACGGTAGAGTTTATTATTTTTTCTTTTACTTACATATTCTCCAGAATTGAAAATCTTAGGCATGCTGTGAAATCTTCGGTTTTTTCTTTTTACAGGTTTCGCTTCACTAATGGCAAATTCTCATTTTATTTTGCTTAATTTATCCTCGATGTTCAATTTTTCAGTTCGATGACGAGATGAAGAAGTAGAAGTTCTCACACTGCTAGATGAAGCTGGATCTGTGACTTCAGATTTTTTCGTATGATTATTATAATGTCTTGAATCCAATTGTCTTTTTCCTTGTGCAAATTTCCGAGGCTGAGGATTTCCAAATTCATGTTTTTGTTTGGGAAACTTCTTGTTTAGTTTTTCTTTCATTAGTTCTACGCAATCAACTCCATTTTTTATGAAGTGTTCATACTCGGTAGCCACAGCGGTTGAACTAAAATCTTCGTTTCCATCTAAAATCCTTTTTTCAATTTGTTTTGAGTATAAGTTGAACGAGGTCTGTGGAGGTTTCTTTTCTTCCTCTTTTCTCCACTTAGGTTCTGCATGATGTACTTTGCAGGTACGATTCTCCCAGTCGATGTTTTTAATGTTGAATTTCTTCACGAATTCCATTCGAGCTTTTAATAGTAAATTTGAAAAGAAGTATGAGTAAATGGCAGGAGTGTGACAGTCAATTGCTTGGTTGGCTACTAAATCTTTTTTGATTATATTATAGTTGCGGAGTAATAAAAGTTCCGACACAAATTCAGAACCTTCACAGTTATTAGTTTGCATTTGAATGGCCAGGCTTTTCTTAAAATTTGTGTTCTTTTCTAAATTCATAGCAGGAAAAAGCTGAAAGGAAGGAACCGAACGCTTTGCCAAAGGGTTAAAAACTGCTCGATACTCGATAAATTTTTGCAACCTATTATGTTATTTGTACCTGATGTTATCTTAGACACTCACCATTTACTCCTTTTACTTAATAATTTGAAACTTAAACCAAATGTTAACTACATGCTAGTTACAATTGACATTGTTAGTTTATATCCTAGCTTGGTTACAAATAATTGCAAAAAATTTTGCACAGAATTATTTAAAAAGCATAAAAATGAAGTTATATTGCCATTTGACATTTCCCCTAATCAATTGAAAACATTAATGGACCTTAGCTTAGATTATAGCTATGTGAAATATGAAGAAAAACATTTTTATCAATATAGGGGAATTCAGATGGGGGGATCTGCATCATGCAGTATTGCAAATATAACTGTTTACGAAGAATTAAGGGAAATGTTTGAAAATGTCAGCGAAATTTGCTTTAGAAAAAGATTTCTTGACGATTTATTTCTGATTGTAGATACAACTAATATAACAAGCATAGAAGGTTGGCTAAATAACTTATTGATACATCGATATCTTAAATTTACTTATACCTTTGCAAATGATAAGATAAACTTTTTAGACTTAGAAATAAGTATTAGTAATAATGAAATAATTACTAAGATTTATAAAAAGCCAATGTCAAAGCATCAGTTTTTGAATTACTATTCAAATCATCCCTTACATTTGCGCAATTCTCTACCCTTCTCTCAAGGAATTCGAATTATTAAATGCTGCTCACTAAAAGAAGATAGACAAAATGAACTCAGGATTTTATTTGAAAAATTTAAAAACCGATGCTATCCACATTCTGTTTTATTAGCAACATTAGATAAACTCATTGCTTTAAACAGAAATGATTTGTTAATTCCTAAAGGTAAATTACTGATAAAAACATTAATGTATCACAATCCCGAGATTCTTAGTAAATATGGTATTTCTAGCAATAATAACTTGACAAAGAATAATTATAAGCCTGCAAACTGTTATTTAGTACTACCTTTTTATAATTCCATACATAAAATGGGTGAAACTGTAAAATCTATGATATCTAAAGAATTGGATAATAGTGCTGAAGGTTATAATGACATAATTTCGAAAAACAATATGTGTATTTCATACAAAAAGGTAAATAGTCTACAATCGTTTACAAAAATAAGAAACAGTAATCCATAGTATTGTAAATGCTACATTGGTCTAAAGTAAGGAAAGGACGGGAACAGGAATATAACCCTTTGAATACGGAGGGAGTTTTAAGAACACATCTGAAATGACTTGCAAAATTCTCTAAATTGGCGTATTGGTACTGTTTTACTAAAATTGGATTTAATTGGCTTAAAATTAAAAGTTAAGAGTTGTCTGTTTATTCAGGTATATCTTTAAAATGTTTTCTTTTTATACATTCATTTCACTAATGGCAAAACTTAACATTATTTAGGATTATCCAAATGTTGTATTTGATATTATTAGTTTGGTGCAATTTAATATATATAAGATAATAAAATAAATGTTTATTTGTTAATTTCCCAGCTTGAAAAAGATACGGGAAACATGTCGCTGCAATAAATAAACATCTAAGGAAACTACTTGACGGCGTTTTTTAATCTGAAGAATTATTTTTTCACCTAAGATTTCGTAAAACAAAAGTAATAAAAAGACCGAAAACCTCAAGATTCCTGATTTTATTGAACCTTTCATTTATTTGAAATATATCCACAATATAATATTAAATCTTTTCGAAATTAATTTATTGGCAATTAAACATTTATACAATTACAAATTGGAAACCTTTTATTGGAGTACACTGCAGTTAGAAATGTTTCCTTTGTCATTAATTGAGTTCAAATTGAGAAGCCTGAATTGCTCTTGACCATATTATGCTCCCTTACTACTTTTCATAGGAGACATAGAAGTAAAGTTGAAAAATGGAAGAAAGAGAAGCCGAAATTGGTGTAGCAATGCAATAAATGTAAAATAAAAACATTCATGACATTAGCTGCGTAGGCGTATTTTAATTAGTAGTGGATTTCAGTTTGCAATAGTTTAAAGATATTCAATACTTCCCATTCTTCACTTTCTTCCATTTTTCAATTTTACTTCTATATCTTCATTAAAAGTAGTAAAGGGAGCATATAGGATCAAAACAAGTCAGGCTAAGAGGAAGTGAAGATAAGAGCAAGTCAGACTAAGACAGGGCGACCATATTTCCCCTTCCGAAAAACGGGACACTTTGACAAAAAAATTGAGAATGAAGTCAAAATCAGAAAATGCATTGAAATATCTAAATTTGCAGTTATGTCGGCATAAACGCTGTAGCGAAATAATAAAAGTACTCATGTCCAAAGTCAATTTATACATTTTTGTGAATGCCCATGCCGTATGATGAAGAAGAACGTATTATGAAGAAATGAAAAAGTTCTGATTTTTGGCAGCAAAAGGCACAAAATCAGATTTTTGGGCTGGATTCCTGTGTTGATTTTCATACAAAGATTTGTTTTACACTTTCATTTGTTTTACTGTATTATGTTTTGAATAAACATTAGCCAAGTAGTAAATAATCATGTGCTGAATTCCACTGAAATAATACATGTTTATGTCAGAGCAAATGTCGTACCTCTTCTGTGATTAGAAGACTTTTCAGGTTTCTTGGCAGAACAGCTATTTTCTATCATTAACTCGTTTATTTTAATAAAGTCGGTACTTTAACTAGTAAACTAGGGTCATTAAAAGTAGAAGTAGACTATTTGTGCATTGTATGTACCCAAGTAAATAATTAATAAATAATAGTTAATCTGACACTCATATTGGACCAAAAAGTTGCTTTATACAAAGCAATTTTATCTTAAATGATATTAATTGTTTATTAGGAGTTCGAGTGAGTCAGCCAAAGGAGGTGGTTATATTGTAATTGTACTCCGTAAATTATTGTCATTTAAGTCACAAATTGTATCGCTAGTGTAATAATTTTTATACCAAAAAGTGTGCAATTTAATTAGGCATACAATTTTGTCAAAATTATGGGTCGCAGTAAAGTGAAAAGTGCCAAAAGTTCAAAAACTGTGGAAAATTCTGCTTCAAACTCAAAAATTAGAAGCGAAAAGGAATCGTTATCAGACTTCAACTTGGAGGATATGCAGATGAGCCTCTCCGCTCAGACAACGGACTCCGCTGTGGCTACATTGTCCATCAGAATAGAGCAAATTATTAAATGTCTTGTATTAACACAGGAGAAGCACACCGGCTTCACTGCTGGGTTGGCGGTACTGAAGGACGCATTCGACAAAGTGGCAGACCAAATAGTCAAATTACACGGAAAACTCGAAGCCAGGGACAAGGTTATAGACAATCTCAGAAGTCGTATTGATAGCAATCAACACAGTATCACTAACATCCCACCTTCACCTAGGACGTACTCAAGTAACCAAATTGTAATTCATGGGATATAACACAATTGTAATACAAGTAAGTACGATGTCTTGTCAAATTTCTTTCCAACAAGCCTAAATCTACGCATACCCATGAGCAATATTATTACGCTGGGGAAGCAAGATAATGCACCTTTTCTGATCACACTGACCGAGCACGGAGATAAAAGAAGAATTTATGCAAATGCTCACAAACTCCGTGGATCGGGAATATCCATTCAAAATGCGATGACTTTGAGTGAGCGGACGGCCCGTCAGGCTCTGGTTCACAAATTAAAAGAAGCAAGACTGGCTAATCTACCAGCTTATATTCGTGGATTTAAGCTGTACATCGGCAAAGAAGAAGAGCAGAAAGTGTACAAGTTTAATAATGGTGAGATAGAATTAGAAAACTAAATACTGCTCTGGTCGACTTTGCTATTTGAAATGGTTTACATTTAGTGTAAGTTGATAAAAATTTATGACAACTGACCTCTCCGGAACTGACTCACTCAGGCTCCCTTCTCGTAATTTCAAAAGTGAGATTTAAAGAAATGTATTTTAATGTATACTGAATTCAATCCTAATGATAACGTAAATTTTTGAAAATAACTCATTTACTCTCAGGTTCTATGATTTAATGAAATGTATGTCGCTAATTGAAATGTATCTAGCTAATTGAAATGTATTGACAATAGAATGTTCTCCATATAGAAATCAGCATGTTCTTGGATATTGTAAACGATTAATCTGATTATTAACAATTATTTTGAGTCGTTTATTGCCAAACAATTTGATATAGAAATATTAGGTAAAATGATGACTTGTTTCAATGAAAACTTAATTCGATAATTTAATATTTTGAATTGTAACGATGTTTGTAATGATAACGTAAATTTTTGAAAATAACTCATTTACTCTCAAGTTTTATGGTTTAGAGAAATGTATGTAGCTTATTGAAATGTATGCAGCTAATTGAAATGTATTGACAAAAGAATGTTCTCCGTATAGAAATCAGCATGTTCTTGAATATTTCGTTTACTGCCAAACAATTTGATATAGAAATATTAGGTAAAATGATGACTTGTTTCAATGAAAACTTAATTCGATAATTTAATATTTTGAATTGTAATGATGTACAGAAGGACGTTTGGGTACTTTGTGGACTAATTTTACTTAGAGATTCAAAGGTGTAAACGTCTACAGGGGATATTATAAGTGTTTTCTACGTGTTCTCCATCCTTTTTTGATATAACATGCAGTCTTTGTTTCCATGAATCGAAAAATAAAGGACATTTTTCAGGGAGGATTTTGTTACAATCTTCTTAAATTAGTTTCCAAAGACCCTTTAATGTGCGTGCATTTCTTTAAGAAACTTTCTGTTTTAGAGGACCAAACCCACAGAAATTTAAGTGGGAAGCGTCAGCCGACTTCCCAGGGATTTCTCCATTAGAAATTAATGCTATTCCATAATTTTCATTCGGCATTTTTGCACACGTTAGTGTCGCTCTACTTGTATCGCTCGGGGCAAAAAAGTGGCGAACAAAATTTTTATCTTAATCCGTTCTATAAAATCTCGGTAATCCCTGTCCCATAAGTGGTTTTAAATCTTCACTTACATAATGAACTACATTTATTTTTAGTTTTGAGGAAAATTTAATTACTGGCAGATCTCTTTTTCCAGTCAGAGTCCCTACCACCATAATGTTTTTATTAAACTTTTATTTTTCTCACTCACGAGCATTTCGATTTTTTTGAGTAACGTACGTGGCAGATACGACTCTTTCCCAAGGTGTCCCCTATATAGAACAAAGTCTCCTCCAAAATAGCAATGAATTTTTAGGGACCCCATGCCAGGTGACCTACATACTGCTTGTTACTGGTTAATTGTGATTATTATTATTATTATATGGCTTGTATTGCTATAATTGTCAGAAACAGTTTAACATTTTATAATAATGGATTTCTTTGATTTATCTTCTACCTTAATTTCAGTCCTTTTCGGATCTTACTTGTACCTTATGATTTTCAGTCATTATTTCAGACCATATTAAATTTTAGAAAGGAACACTTTATTTTCAGTCTTTTTCAGAACTTGAAAAGTACACTATGCTTTCAGTCTTTTTCAGACCATTTTATATACTCTTTATTTTTTAGATTAAAATTTTTAGAAGTAAAGTGTGTTTAATAAAATTTCTTTACAGTACCTCCATGATGATAAGAATTTTGGAAGGAAACTTCACACAGATTTCTGAATAGTTGATTTTAATAGAACTTTATTTTAAATCAGAAGAGTTTGGATTTTCGTTGGTCACATTCGGCCAAGAGTTACAAATAGAATGATAATACGTGACAAAATTTGTTCTCCTTTTATATTTAAACTTAAGCCTTGAACAGTTGTTATTCTGAACTTAGCTTTTAGGTTTCAAGGATTTAGGGTAAAAGGATAAGGGTAGAAAAGGGATTGTTGTTGTTTTCCCATCCTAAAGTGTACTTGGGTTTATTATTATCTAGGTCTTATATTTTCACAAGAAGTTTCTTAGTCTATTTTCTAGTCTAGCAATTTAAGTAGTGTAACACTGCTTACTACATTTCCTTTACTAATTTTGCTTGCGATACTTTTTAAGGGCCTGATCTCTGTCTTTTACTGCAAACCTTGAAGTATTATGATACTGACTGTACTCTTGGATATTTGAAGAGTACGTGCAATCTCTCTTTGGGTGTGTGGGGTTTATTTTAATGCTATCCTATTACTTTTTTAATAATAGTCAAAATTCTTATTTTGCGTGGACGAGTTTCCCTAAGTGTATTTTTTCCAACATCATTTCCTTGGAGTTTCTTCCTGTGCAAAATCAATACCTGGTAGATTGTTCAGTGTGAAACAGTGACTTGCCCTTTCTTAAGATTTTTGAAGACTGAATATCCACTGAATACAGCCCCGGAAACTGGTTTTTCGTAGTCCCTAACTTTGGGGGTTACTATTTTCCCCATTGCCAAACTTGGGGATTTGACTTTTTGGAAACAAGTAAGTCACAAGTCAACCTAATAATAGGTACATAAAACTTATCCGCCAGAATTTGCAATTACCGATTACATTGACCGATAATTAGTCCACAAAGTATCCAAACAGGGTTGTAATTGTAAATCTGACGTGTTTTTGAACGGGCTTGGCCCATGTTCAAATAATAAATACATACATACATACATACATTAATTGTTTATTAATACCTTCGATGTCTTTATATAAGGACCAAAACTTGAACATTTTGCAAATGAAAATCGACTTAGCTTTCCGAATCAAACAAATTGAAAACAGGGGAAGAATTCAGGTCTAACATTTATGTGCAACTTTCCATGAATTTAATACTAACATGTAAAAATCTTTATCTCAAATTTCATTTCACTGTGAACGGAGCGTTTTTCAATTATCTGCTATGTCACAGCAATAAGCCGGGTTAACTGGTTTCAGTTTTAGGGGGAGCAAGGGGAGGTGGAGGAGGAGTCATAAAAGTCCTACAAGTAAGCTATTGTAAACCGTTTTGCTAAGTAATATTATAAAATTTCATATTGCTAAAAATGTTACGATTTAATACTCATTTAATATATCATAATATTAAATATATACATATTTATTACTACATTAGAGCAAAGTACAAGAGTACCAAGAAAACTTCAATCAGGGTAATGAATCAAACATCCCTGAAATACAACCAGAAGGTGTAAAGCTCACGTATATTTTGAAAGAGTAAAGTCAAATATCTTTCAAGTAAGAAAATAAAAATTGGAATAATGTACAGAAAAAGAAAGCCAAATAAATGAAGAATTGCACCTATTTTCATGTCAAAGCTAAGGCTTGCAACTTCCCCTTCAAATTCCTTTTCAAAGGTTCTGTATACATGAGGTGCGAAATGTGAAAGTCCTCTCCAAAAGTCGAGTATTCCCATTTCATTCAGTTCCTGGACAACATTCAAAAGTTCATGCCGAAAACATCCCTTAAACAGCCATAAAAGAGGAACACCATTTACATGCTCTTTTGTCATGAAACATTTCAGTAAGGGAAGATTTTTTTGTATCTTGTAATACTCGATTTCCTCATCATATCCTATTTCAAAAAAGAGTTTTAGTTTTGTGTCTGCTAAACACAATTTCTTTATATCTAAATCAAAAAACATGTTAGCCTTGTCATTATCATAAAAATAAACACTCGAATTCTCTTTGTCCTGAATTCCATATTGTGTGAAATAAGGACGCACACTTGGATATCCGTGACTTTGATTTATTCCTCTTGTCCGATGTCCAATGATGGTAACTATTTTATAATCGTTAAGAATGAGTTCTTTGAAATTGTTCATTCTCTTTTTGTCCACAGGAGCAACAACTTCATTAGTGATGTAACTCTCATACTCAGTTACAAGAATATTTAGAGTCAAACAGAGAATTCCATAAATTAGGAGTTTCCTTTGGTTGTGGTTTTGTCTGAGAAGAATGGCAATGGCGGAAAGGAAGAAGTTACTAATAGATTCAAATGTCAGCTTTTGTTTTGTAAATCGAAATATTAGTGCATTGCCTAAAAGACTACAGATTAGCAATAATAGCCACGTACTCACGTCCATTATCGATATCCAGATAGACAAAGGCTTATCGTGGTACGTTTCTTTGTCTACGCAGTACACAAATGTTACTTTTGTAGGATATGTTAAATATATGACTTTTGTCTTCTGGTACTTATATTGATCTAAGTAAGAGCGTTCCGGAACCATCATACCGATAGAAGATAGATGGTAGGACAACGTGAAATTTAAATAGTCAGACA